>JAJOZX010007756.1:0-35000 GCA_023014485.1 Bathynomus jamesi | reverse complement strand
TCAAAAGAATTTCCAAAGTGTTATAACACTTTGGAAATAAAATCACAATTAACCTAAAATTCTGAGCAGTTCGATTCGTGCTAAAGTAATTTCCAACCGTTACCCGTAAAGATTTGGTTACAGCTGACCTTGACCCCAACACTCGCGCGACCTTGCGGTTATTTTTTGTGGGGTTATTTAAAGTATAACGTCTACAGGAATAATCCAAAGACAGTTTATCAACTACAAAATGAAATCAGAGTTTTAGAAAATTGAATTACAGAAGATATTTAGCACGAACTGTTCAGAATTTCAGAGCACGTTGAATTCAGATTATTGAGGTCTTTGTTGATCATACTGAAAATGTTTTTCATTACAAAATATTGTAAAGTGTGCATTTTATTGGCATGAATAATGGTTATTTTAACTGACATACAGAAATAGTTATTAAAAAGTAAAAATAGTCGATCCTTTGTCGAACGCCCTACATTTGATGGGGTGATAGTTTCTTTCTCTTCTCATCCTTCCTTACAGGCTGCAATACATGGCTGATCAGAACGTCACTCAGAATGTGTCCAGTTCATTCTTGAATGTGACTAGGTTGGTGTGTTGGAGGCTCCTCAGTTCTTTTGGCAATGCGCTAAGTGGGTTTTGGCCCCGTATTCTGAGTGTGTTCCTTATCTTTAGTTCTCATGGCCTCCTGTACTGGTCCAACTGGGATAATACAGAATCTATTTTCTCATTCCATTGTCCAGTTATGGTCAGAAAAAACTATAAGATGCGTTTCTTTGCCCTTCCCAATTTGCCACCCTAAATAACAAAAAATAATTGCAGTTTTCACTATTTTGCCTCATAACATTATATCTTAGAATTCTATATGAACTAAGAAATAAAATCTTAGTGTTCTCTCTGCTATGTTGAACTAGTAAATGGTAATTTTTAGTTTAATTCATTAAAATGTCTAATGAAGAAGGTTAAACCTACTCCTTAACAGTAGTTCTCAACCTTTTTAGGATACGACCCAAATTCTGGTCGCGAGACTAGCTCGGCGACCCATGCCTTCAAACAGTTCACTCATAATAGATAATAACATAAACAACAAATAATTAATGGTAAAATGATTAAGGATAAGATAAATAAATGATAAATGACAATTTAATGACCCAATCAAAATGGCTCGGCGACCCAATTTTGTGTCGCGACCTAGAGGTGAAGAACCACTGCCTTAATACTTAGTTTATCAGATTATAATCTGATAAACTAAGGATTAAGTATTATTTACGTAACACAATCATACCTTTCTTTTCCTCCTTGCGTTTTCATCAGCCATTTCTTTCTTCGTACTTTATGTTTTTACAGTGAACTGATAAAATTCCAACAAATAATGCCAATAACAACTTTAATTTTTATATACTTTACATAGTAATGACAGTGTACTTTCAAATGGTGTTTATTGGCATTTGTTACTATTGCATTTGACCCATGTTTTGCATGAATCGTTTTATAACGGCAAAATGTAGATCATTTTTTATCATCTTATTTTTCTGTTTTTTATTTATTTATTTTTTTTTGTTAGGACTGTGTACGTACATATTCTAGAAACAGTTTCTTTGGAAAGTTCGAATACATTGGTCAGAATTATCACCTTACCTCTCCAAAAAGTTTATAAATGGGATCGACTTTCAGAAGCTTCTCGCTGTTATAGTGTCTATCTCTTCCAGTGTTAGAGCGTGACTCGTGTATGCTTATCTCAAGCGAGATGAATAAGCGTGTTGATCTTCGACAATGTCTTTATTAAAATGCTCCTTACTCGATTTACCCTTCAACGTCTCTCGAATATTTTGACAGTAATCATATTAATTAAGTTTATGAAAAAGAATTTTAAATATTAATGGCAGCAAAATGTCGCTTTCACAGCTGATAAAATTTTAAAGGGCGGCGGCATCCCTTTCTTCGACGAAATGATAAAATCTAAAAAGAATACAATAGAAACAACCAGACCACAAAGGAGGGATTGCTTTACTGTCTGAGAAACGAGTGACAAGCTGAGCGTGACCTGAGAGAGGTTTAAAATTTATTTTAAAATTTTATACTTGAAATAAATTTGTAGGAATTGTAATAATTTCTTTAAAATTTCGGACTTACAGACATTTCGTCCGCAGGAAATTTCATCGAATAACCTAACTTGACCTGACCTAGCCCTCCCCAAAAAATCGTCGATAAAATGTTTTGTCAATGAAATATCCCGAAATGTTTCACGTCATAAAGCGGACTTACGTTATCTAATCCACGTGACATTTAATCGACAAGTTATTGCGGGTTAGCTTGTTAGAGCCCAGTAAAGCCTAAAGCTTAAGGGCCTTATGTCATTTAAAATAGTAAATTGTAAAAGACTACTGTATTTATTTTATTATTAATAAAGGTTATTCAGTTCAATTCAATTCAATTCAATAGGTTTGCATAGATTGCGTTAGGGTTAGTTAGGATTAGTAAAGTTAAATTGGGTTAAGTTTGCTCGTTGGTTTTTAGAGTGTCGATAATGTCCCGTCGACCAACTGCATATAGTAGGTCCATAAAGGAGGAGGGATCTATGAACTGAATGCTCCGGCGATTTATGTTTAATATAATAAATTCTCCCACTGGATTTTTTTATGGCATACACTGTTGCATCTTTAACCCCTATTGGCATTGTCTCGAATACTTACTGTTCTCGGTTGACCACTGTTGCCCTTATTTTGATTTTGTACTGTACCTTTCTCATTAAATTTTGCAACAATCATTTTTATGGTGGCATTAGACGGCAGTGCTCTACCTGGGAACTGACGCCGGAAAGCAATTTTCAATCCAAACGGTGACTTTGTTTCCACAAATGTTGTAGCAGTGAAGATTCTCTCCTCTGTAGAGAACTGAGTAGCTATCGTTCTCACTCACCAGTAAAAGAAATTTTTTGAGTTTCTCTATCCAATCATATTAGTTTAAACATCATATTGTAATAAATAGCAGTTACATTGAAACGTTTTTTATTGCCACCCTGTATATATATATATATATATATATATATATATATATATATATATATATATATATATATATAATTGAAATGTATAAAAGCATATAAACTATGTATAAACATAGGAGTGAGTTTTAAGTACAATAACCGCACTCCAGTAAGATAAGAAACTAGGACTAGTAGGAGCTAGTAGGACTCGAACCAACTTCTAGTTTCCATTTTATTGGCTTTTTCCTCTCCAGCTATGCATAAACATACAAGACAGCAGACTTTAGAATTTTTTCAATCCTCAGTTTTTTTCGTTTTCAAATTTTTAAAGTTTTTTGAAAGTTCAAGAGAGACTCGCTCAAAAATCGTAGCTAATTTTTTTTCTTTTTTTTACAAACTTGCAGGAAATGCTCAGAATGTATGTAGTCTTTATATACTAACTTGGTAAGTATTCTGAAAGAGGCTATCTGTTCAGTTTTACATCTTTTAATTAAGCGTGGATTTTCTTTTTCAAATTAAGAGGCGTGAAATTTTTTAGATTCGCATTTCGAAAATCTGTTGGTGTAAACTTTCCTTCAAACTATTCCTTTGGCCTGTATGAAATTCTTAATGACAGTTATTTAGGTGGAAAGTTTAAAAAACTAAGCTATTTCACTTTTCTTGAAAAAAAATATTCCATAGAAAACAACTCAAAAGTCTATTTTAAACCAAAGTGTGTAACAAACAAAGTTGCAATTTGGTGAAAAATCCCCTAAATATAGCTCTGATAGTTTAATAACAAAATAATGAGTATAATCAGTGAGGATGGCCAGAAACTGGCACAGCGCTCAGACCAGACGAATGAGGTTCATTCTGGAGTCCGGCTACGTCGTAGCCTATGTCGTAACACCGTTTTCTGTCAATCAGCGAAGTTGAGCGACATTGAGTCTGGGTAGTAGCTAGGTGGGGTAACTGTCCTCTCCTCTGCGTCTTAATTATGTAGCGACCCGTAGTTCTGATCTCGCATAAAGCTGTAGGTCCCCTCCGTCATATGACCTTAGATCCTGCAAAGGAGTTAAGCAACTCCATCAAACAACAACATTCAGGAGTCGATCCCCCGACATCAGTGTCTTCACTTCGTTTACAGGGGAAACGGCGCTACCCGCTGAGTTACGGACACTAACTAGTTACTTCATCAAACAGCCTCCTTCCTGGTTCCACTCGATATGGCGTATGAATTTCGAGTGGTTTCATTATAAATTTAAAATCAATTTGTTCTCGCAACTTTAAAATAGCAAGAAAAATATTTATAAAGTAAAATCTTAAAAAAAAAAAATCCCTTTTATTGAATCAATTTCCTCGCATTGCTTTTATCTTATTTTTATTTGTCTTCTACGCAAGAATTTTTTCTCATCTTTCTTATTGCGAGAGGCTTCCTTAAAGGAAACTAGGGAGCAAGTGTAATTTACGTCCCCTGTGGTGCCTAGTGTAATTTACGTCCCCCTGTGGTGCCTAGTGTAGTTTACGTTCACCTACATTATCCTAGTGTAGTTTACGTTTCCCTACATTATCCTAGTGTAGTTTGCGTTCCTCAACTTTGTCCGCGTATACCTAATCAAATAAAACGTTAAAACTAACGAAAATATTGCGACTTAACCTAACCAATCGTCAATATATGTATATATATATATATATATATATATATATATATATATATATATATATATATATATGTATATATATATATATATATATATATATGTATATATATATATGTATATATATGTTAAACACAGACCGTGCATGGAACAAGGAACTCTTCTGGGAAAATTAAATCCACTATAGTCCGAATAAGTAATGGTAAATGACAAATACCATAGTTTTTCTTTTTCATGATGCTAGCCCGACGTGGGCAACGGGTCTCTCGCAAAGAGATCCCATAAATATAGCTTCCCTCACCAGCTATCTGCAAAGCAGACAGGATCCAGCTTTGGGACAAGGCTTGCTTTAAACCCTAGATCCATGTCCCAAAGCTGGATCCTGTCTGCTTTGCAGATAGCTGGTGAGGGAAGCTATATTTATGGGATCTCTTTGCGAGAGACCCGTTGCCCACGTCGGGCTAGCATCATGAAAAAGAAAAACTATGGTATTTGTCATTTACCATTACTTATTCGGACTATAGTGGATTTAATTTTCCCAGAAGAGTTCCTTGTTCCATGCACGGTCTGTGTTTAACATATAAATTTCTCAGGGGACCATTCTGAGTTTGTGTGTATATATATAAAATATATATATATATATTATATATATATATATATATATATATATATATATATATATATATATATGGTAAAGAGGTTAATTAAAGAGTTAAAGACTGGTTCTGCGTCAGGGGTAGATGACTTATCGAATGAGCACTTAAAATATGCAAATGACATAGTATGTCTGCATATATCATTGCTCCTATCAGCCATGCTGGCTCATAGCTATATCTTGCCCCTGGTCAAAAATAAGTACGGAGACATTCTGTCCAGCAATAATTACAGGCCTATTGCTGTCGCTTCCTGCTTCTCGAAACTACTAGAAAAACTCTTGTTACGCCGATTAAATGATTTCCTATGGACATCTCCTAATTAGTTTGGCTTTAAAAGGTCCCACTCAACTGACCTGTGTATCTATGTACTTAAAGAAACAATATCTAAATACATTGACAGTAATTAAAGTATTTATAGCTGTTTCCTAGATATAAGTAAGGCATATGATAGGGTGAATCACAATATTTTATTTGCAAAACTAAAAGACAGGAAGGTTCCCATGTACATATTAAATTTACTGAAATTTTGGTATTCCCACCAATCTTTCACTGTTAAGTGGGGCAATGTACTTATTATTGTACTATCCGAGTGTTTTGGCTCCTCTTGCGGGGTGAGACAAGGCTCCTTGCTCTCCCCTATGCTGTTTAATGTGTATATCGACGGATTAATTGCTTCACTTAATGAGGGAACAGTGGGATGTTGTATAGATAACACAAGGATAAATAACTTAGTTTATGCCGATGATATGGTGTTAATAAGTCCCTCTGTTAAAGGTCTGGATCGGCTACTAAAAGTCTGCGAAGTGTATTCGCAGAAACATGATATTCTGTAAACAGCCAGCTGATATAAGGTTTAAAATGAATGGTGAAGTAATTGAGGAAATACAAGAGTTTAAGTATTTGGGTCAAACTATTACCAGCTCCTTGAGTGATGACTCGGATATAAGAAAACAATCTCGAAGCCTGTGTGCTAACGCGAATATGACCATAAGGAACTTTCGATTCTGTACAAGTGAAGCTAAAGACACTCTCTTTCGTACTTTCTGCAGTAATATATACGGACAGCAACTGTGGGTGAATTATAAAAAAGGTTCTGGCAGAACTCTAAATTTGCTGTACAACAGGTCTTTTAGACTCTTACATAAATTACCCCCGAGATGCTCAGCTTCGCAAATGTTTGCTGCTACCCGCAATGTCCCAAGCTTCTCGGAGGTAACAAGACGTGTTCAACACAGTCTAATGCAAAGAATTAAAAAATCAACCAACCCGATCATCCAAGCTATCCATGAGTCCTGCCATTTATCCTCTAAGTCTAAGCTATGGACTTCTTGGTACGAAACGTCTGTCTGTAGCTTCACTTAACTTCGACATTACAGTATTATTTCTAATCAATTGTATATATTTCTATCCTTAGTATGTGAACTGTCATTGTATTAATAATATTTGTCAGATGGACTATAGTCTCCTGCAATAAAACTTTTCATTTTCATTTTCATTTCATTTTCATATATATATATATATATATATATATACTATAAACACCCAGGAATGTCTGTCAGTCGGTCACGCTCGAAAAGAGAAGATTCTTGATATATATGGGCGATATTTGTATTTTAATGCATTAGAAAAAGGCGTAATGAATTCTACTTACACATATTGATTAGGTCCCGAGGTTGTGCACCTGGGTGTTGAATGCCCGCGTAGGTTAATTGAATGCCCGATTAGGTCAACTGTACGCCTTGACAATTGGTTAGGTTAAGTCGTGATATTTTCGTTAGCTTTAACGAAAATATCACGACTTAACCTAACCAATCGTCAAGGGCGTACAATTAACCTAACCGGGCATTCAATTAACCTAACTAATAACAGTCTTCGAACTACAAAAAATATTCCACCGTCGGCTGGGATATTTTTGCCACCCGCACGAAGGGCGGGTTCTCCGCTAATATATATATATATATATATATATATATATATATATATATATATTATATATATATATATATATTGACGATTGGTTGGGTTAAGTCGTATATTTTCGTTAGTTTTAACGTTTTATTTGATGAATTCATTTAAAAAATGTCTCTTAAAGATCCTAGTGTAGTTTACGTTCCCCAACTTTGACCTAGTGTAGTTTGTGTCCCCTTTTACGTCATGAGGACGTAAACTACACTCGCTCCGAAAATAGTATATACCAAAGGCTGTACACACCCACACAAACACACTGCTCAACACAAGACGCATCAAATGTGACCATTTGTATATTATATGTCGGTGACATACATTTATCGATTTACATTAATAGAAAGCTATACAAATTCTTATCTTCTCATAATGGTAACATTCATATTCTTATATTCGAATAGTTTTTTATGTAAAGTATTCTTAACAATTTCGCAGACAATGCGTACGTTAAAATACATTCTCTTATTGGTCTCTCTCGATAATAATGCCTTAAAAAGCCAATATCGGAGCGATGAACGACGACAGTTATGAGAACTTGATAAAAAATAGTTTGTCTCTTATTTATTGCCATTGTGGAGCCAACAAAGAGGAAAGTCATTTGGGAACGCATGTGCTCTTTTGTTCCATCTTCTCCTTCCTCTGTACAACGGACAGGAATTTCTTCTATTCGCCCTCCGGCTAACTCGTATGTATATATATTATATATATCTATATATATATATATATATATATATATATATTATCATCACAACATCGACGTATAAATGCTAAATGACAATCAATCATCTCCATTACATTGTAAGCCTTACAGTATACTCGAATCATTGATAAAGCCTCATTTTCTTTTTTTTTTCTACATAAACTTTTCAAGTATTGATGCCGCTTGGAGGGGGGATCTTGTATCACGATCCATAATTAATTTATTATTAATCTTACTCAAGGTCATCGTTACCCGCTGGAAGAGCTTCGGAGATTCTATTGTAATTGTTTCTATATCTTATACGAAAGTAAATTTAGGCTTGGGACGTTTGCATAATCGAGCGATCACTTATTAACTATTGTATTAACGTCATTGGTTTCCTTTGAAATTAACACTTTATATCTTGGAAAGAATGATTTTTACGACTCGGAATAATTCATGGCAAAATAAAGTTACGGCACTTCAATGTATTTATTTTGTAGTCGTATATAAGTAATAATAAACAGGTCACAGTTCATTTTTCTTTCGAAGAAAAAATCAATTTATTTGGAGGTTATATAATATTTTTCAGATAATTATTGATATTCTCATTACTGAGAATCAATACTTTTGGCGATGGACACCTTTAGATTATGAGTAGAGATTGAAAGTAGTTTTCGCTATTATCAAACAAATAATTATAGCATCGGAATTTGTAACCTTTAAGTTATTTACTCAAAATGAGCAGTAATGAGAAGGTTTTATGTAAAAAAAAGCATGGTTATAATAATAATAATAATCGGTCAGATTACAGCACTATTGGGGGACGAACTCTCACCTCAGTGTCTCCACTTCGTTTACAGGGAAATGGTATTACCCAATGAACCGTATGAGCGATGGCAAGAGTGCGCAAAATTTACAATAACAATCGTTGTATACATGAACTTCATCGCATTTTGTTAACATGAAAATAAGACGAAAGCAATATGACGGTTTAAAAAAGATAAACAAATGAGTTAGGTGTGTAGAACGACAATAATTCTTCGATGGTGGCAATCACATAAGAAAAATACTTCTCAATCCCTTTGCCTCATTGCGGCAACGTACTGTAATTCAGAGCTGGGCACTTCCGCAAACACTTCCGCAAACCGCAAATTCCGCAATTGCGGAAGTATGTTTTTCGTTTGCGGATTTGCGTTTGCGGCAAAGTCATCGCAAATTAGTGAATTTGCGTTGCGGAACTAAGACCGCAAACGCAAATCTTTCCGCAAATTTCCCACGTGGCCACTGGCCAAGCCCGCTAGTGCTGTGACGCTGCTGTCACTGGCCGCCAACGTGTCTAAGTCTCAAATTTATGAAATTCAAATGATTAAATTTATTATTTAATTTATTTACTATTTACTTGCAGGAGGTGTTTTTGTTCAATATAATATATCAATATATGTAGTATTTTTATTTCTTCTACATAGTGATTTATTGTAATAAATTATTTAGCCTTGTTTTTAATAAACAAGGCTAAAACATTATACATTAAAAAGATAAAAAACTTTTTATACCTCTTTAATGTTTTTGGATACTTTTTATAGTTAAAATTGCGATTGCGGAATTTGCGGTTTGCGGAAGTGTTTGCGGGTGCCCAGCACTGTAAAAATTGGAAATATGGTTTGCGTTTGCGGATTTGCGTTTGCGGCACCAAAAATGGCAAACAGTTGCGGATTTGCGGTTGCGGAAGGTAAGGTTTGAGTTGCGGATTTGCGATTGCGGAAGTGATTTTGAGTTTGCGGTGCCCAGCTCTGCTGTAATTACAGAATACATAAAATGAGTTCGACATAGAATTTTGTTTTCAATTCAAGATTGTTTACGAACAGCAGATAGCAAAAGATTTTTCAAAAATTGGATACAGTATTTATATCTGAACTATAACGAGGAGATAATTTGAAGCAAATTATTGTCGTTGTAGCTAGAAACACTTATTCATTTTATTGCCAGACAGATGTTTATAGTTTTGACTGTAAGAAATCAAATGTAACAAAATAAAGCTGTGGTGAAACGTGCCGAGAGCGTTTCTGCAAATGAGAAAAGATTATATTTTCTGTTCCTGCTGCTGTTGTAAAGATATGAAAAAGTTCACATGAAAGGTTAAGTTATAATGGAGTATAATATAGCAAAAGGAAATTGCTTAAAAATATTGCCTGCTAAAAGAATGGCATACAAGAAAAACTGATGCAACATACACTCTCAAGCAGGGATGCTACTTCAAGGAAGAGTCTCCTATTTCACAGGAATGCCACAAGTACCTTACAGTAACCTCGACGAGTATGGAGCATCATGTGTCTTGTGATTGAAGAACTTTCTGTATAAATATCATAATTAAGTACACAATCAAGTGGCTTTTTTTCGTCGTCGCTGGGAACACGTAGTTATATAATAGAGTTGACTTATACAGTCACTATTATAGTTAACATTAAATCAGTTTGTTCGGTAATGCTTATTGAAAGAATATTAAAAATGGACAATTTTCCGAGAACTCTTTTTCAATTTTTCGAGTGTCTTCGATTGCAATATTACACGAAGTATATTAGGACATGTGTGTTCATTTATAATTTTTACCGATATGAATATACAGTGTATATATACAGTAGAATGCAGGTTTTCCTTGTTTCGAAGTCATAAAGCAGGTTCTGATGAGAGTGCATCCTCGCATGTTATTCAAACACATATTTCATCTGCATGTTCATGCCTCAAATATTAAGGAAATCTATACATAATATTAACTTTGACCTTTTACTATTTTTATATGTTGAATAATTGTAGTTATATATTTTTCGAAGGAGTTGTCTATACAAGTAAACTAAATAAAAATATTTGCCGCCATTTTACCTTTGCTTATAAAGAATGACAATGTTTTAAGTACTAAAAATACATTAGTTCTGCTACAAAAAATGAGAGAATTCTGATTTTAAAAAATATCTCTCTCCTATTTCAAGCATTAGAATTTTAACTCTTATTTTACCTAATGTATATTTCAACTTGGCCAAAAAAAAAAAGGTTCGCAGCATCTAAAGTCATCTAAAGACGGAAGAGACCTACATCTTTACGTGGGATCCGAACCAAGGGTCGCTACATATAATCTGGACGCACTGGGGGATCCCTCATCCAACTACCACCCAAACCCACTGTCACTTAACTTCGTTGATCGACGGGAAGCGGTGTTACAACATTGGCTACAACGTAGCTTTGGCCTTACAAAAATTAAACAGTTGTTTTTCAGTAATTCCCCGCAATTTTCTTTTTTTTTTGCTATTGTATATATATTTTTTTCGGTATTTCCCAGCTATTTTTGGTATTTCTCCGCAAATTGTAATAAACAATAGTAACATTTTTTTTAATCACTGTCTTTTAAATATAACATTTTTTTAAAGATGGCGGTCTATCCTGACGTGACTAATGCCAATTTACGAGCATTGCATGAAAACACTAGCACCGTAGACAAAACTATTATCTGGTGTAAAAAACATAGCCTACTTTTTACTGAACGCACCTGTGTACGATGCAATAACCCTATGACCGAATCTAGGGACTCCAAGAGGAAGGACGGATGGCGTTGGAGGTGTCACCGTACCAACTACAGGTACGAAATATCCATTCGCGCTGGAACTTTCTTCGATAAATTGAGTCTATTGTTGTCGCAGATCGTTGACGTGCTGTATCTTTATTTTTACGAAAGCGCAACTACTACGAATTTAAAGAGAGAATGCCAAATACAGGCTGAGGCAATCACAAATTGGGAGAATTTTGTACGCGATATTTATGCAGAGTAGTTTTTGAGACACCCAGTAGTTCTTGGAGGAGTTGGACACACGGTCGAAATTGACGAGTCCGCCTTTCTTCGACGAAAATTTAACGTGGGTCATCTCGTGAAAACACAATGGGTATTTGGCGGCATTGACCTGCACACAAAACAATGTTTTTTGGTTGCAATTGAAAACCGGAATGCCCAGACTCTTCTGCCGATTTTACAGCAGTTTGTCCTCCCTGGTACAACCGTGATTTCAGATCTTTGGGGAGCCTATCACACAATTGGTCAAATCGGATATCAGCATTTGACGGTGAATCACTCCCTTCATTTTGTTGATCCACAGACAATGACTACTACGAGTACAAACCACGTCGAATGTATGTGGAATTTAGCGAAGAGAAGAAACACACGTGATTGCGGAACTCACAGACCATTACTGGACACATATCTAACGGAGTTTATGGGGAGGCAGCAATTTGGTGGTAACCCTTTCCAGCACCTATTAGCTCACATTCACGAAATTTATCCTTGTCATAATTGATTTAAAATACATTTTGTTGGATTCTATTTTTTCTTACTTTTTTGACCAAACAATAGCAGAAAAATAATAAAAAAGAGCCATTAGGTAAAAGTTGCTTAAAATTAATCGAAACCTACGGGAAAATTATTGAATGCCCGGTTAGGTTAATTGAATGCTCGGTTAGGTCAATTGTACGCGCTTGCGATTAGTTAGGTTGTCGTGATTTCACGACTTAACCCAACCAATCGTCAAGGACGACTTAACCGGTAACTGGTGAACTCCAGGAGGCCGGGTTCTAAAAAATTGTGGAGAAATACAAAAAAAAAAGATGTATATTATATACAATAGCAGAAAAATAAAAAAAGTGCGGGGAAATACCGAAAAAGAGCCAATTAAACTGTTACTGCACTGGGCATTTATCGCCGAATTGGACCTACAAACATTTCGTCGACTGAAAATTTCATTGACACTCTAATAACGTATAACCTAACTTAATCTAACCCTAAAAGTGTGTCGATAAAATGTAACGTCGATGAAATCATGAGTGCAAAGCATATAAAATGCAAGTCGCGTTACGGTAAACACTGAAATCCTATTTTTGTTTCAGACATTTATTTATTTATATATTTTTTTCAATGATGCCTCTTAACTTGATTCGACAATAATTCAAGGGATTTACAATCTGGCACTTATGTAAACTGCTTTGAATTTCTTTTAGTTTATTATAGCTTTGAAGAAAGGAAAGATGGAAGTAATGGCGCTAAAGGTTATAATAGAAACAAAGACTCTTAATTTGGAAAATACACTTCATTAATGAAGAGGATCCAAATACGAGCTGTTATTATTTACTGTTTTCTTTGTTTTACAGATATTAATTAAAGCTACTTACGAAGAGGAGAAAGTTCAGTAGAGACAAATAGTTTAAATTAATTATTAGTCCCATGTCAAGAAAATATATTTGTCTAGAGCAGTGGCCCCGAAACCGGATGCTATGAGGGGGTAACAGAGGTGCCTTGAGACGAGGGTGTTCAACAAACCATAATAATGTTTCAACAAAAATGAAAAAATTACGCAGTGGTTGTGCGTAAATATCTCGTTTTTCGAGGCAACTTTAATATTTGTATTTACTTAAGTTTCATTTTCAAATTATTTGGGGGGGATCTAAGTCTGTGGGGTGACACAAAAAAAAATGATCGACCGTTGGGAATTACTGGTTTAGGGTCTCAGTTTTATACACTGTACCATAGTTCATAAACAGGCTAATACAAGGTATTTTTAAACCGCGTCGATCAGCGAAATTAAGCAACATGGGTCTGTTTCCAGATTATGTAGCGACCCGTGGTTCGGATCTCACGTAAAGCTGTAGGTTCTCTCCGTCATATGACCTTAGATGTTGCGAAGAGGTTAAACAACCCGATCAAACATGTTTAAGTGCTGTTAGAAAAACCTTTACGTATCAGCACTGGTACCGCGTACCACCGGTTTGAAAAGCACTGATGTAGTTCATTGACTGTTTTTTATAATAATTTTAAAATTCATAAAATATATTGTACAGGGTGGGCTAAAAGTCTGGCCACCCCCTCAAAATAAGATAATGTATCTGAAAAGAAAGAATTTATTGCATATTCACATTTTCAACATTTAATTTAATTTTCATTTAACAAAAATTTACTAAAAGCGAAAAATTAGATATGTAAATATTTTAAGGGTGCCCAGACACTTTGCCCACACCCGTATAATGCCATAACTGCTTTAAAGCACGAGTTTATAATATGTGATCAAAGTTTTTTTTGTGAGCCATGCTAAAGACTCCTTTTTTTGTTGTACTCGTATCTAAAGTTCTTGATTTTGAAGTTATGATAAACCTATCCCTTTTAAAAGAATTCAAAATTGCTAAACTTCTCTCAACAAACCCATATAGTTTCCACTCAAATTTTAGTTTTTTCCTCTTCTGTGAGTAGTATAGAATGCATCAAGTTTAAAAGTTTCGTTCAAGTGCGAAACATTTCTATTATGTATTTCTGCATTTAGTTTGGCATCTCTTTGACCACTATTTTAAAAAAAAATAAATAGAAATCAATATCAAGGAAGATTTGATCCATTGTGATAAAAAATGTTAATGCACTTACTATTGAGACATTATATATTTGATGAATAATTAATTTTACTCAGTTCATAATCTAGAGTAAAATTGCATAATTCAATGTAGAAACTAAAATTCATAAACTAACGACATCATATTCAGGACCTAATCATAAAAAAAGCTAATGTGAGTTATAAGATTTTCAGCGAATTATAAATTATTTCGACATTTTTTTAAAGTTTTCATTATATTTTCCAGATATTTTTTCTTCGGCAAACTTTTTTCCGCAAATGTACATAAATATTTCGCATATATATATATAACTGCAAACACGCAGTATAATTAATGTAAAGAACGACGCTTGTATAGGAGATATTCCGCGCAAGACGAGAGAGAGAGAACGAAACAAATGAAAAAATGAGGTAACCACCCGGGAATCGAACCCGGGATCTTCCGATTGCTGGTCAGATATGATAACCACTACACCATGGGCCTCACTCTTCCAAATGTCGTAATTTTTCATTTGTTTCGTTCTCTCTCTCTCGTCTTGCGCGGAATCTCCTATACAAGCGTCGTTCTTTACGTTAATTATACTGCGTGTTTGCAGTTAAATGTATATAATGTTACGGCATGCGGGAGGTGCCCCCTTGGGGCATTGGTTTCTGCGAGTATGTAGAAGAATTACGACATTTGGAAGAGTGAGGCCATGGTGTAGTGGTTATCATATCTGACCGGCAATCGGAAGATCCAGGGTTCGATTCCGGGTGGTTACCTCATTTTTACATTTGTTTCGTTCGCTCTCTCTCGTTTGCGCGGAATATCTCCTATACAAGCGTCGTTCTTTACGTTAATTATACTGCGTGTTTGCAGTTAAATGTATATAATGTTACGGCATGCGGGCGGTGCCCCCTTGGGGCATTGGTTTCTGCGAGTATGTAGAAGATTACGACATTTGGAAGAGTGAGGCCCATGGTGTAGTGGTTATCATATCTGACGACCGGCAATCGGAAGATCCGGGTTCGATTCCCGGGTGGTTACCTCATTTTTTCATTTGTTTCGTTCTCTCTCTCTCGTCTTGCGCGGAATATCTCCTATACAAGCGTCGTTCTTTACGTTGATATATAATATATATTATATATATATATATATTCGTTTGTGTGTGTGTGTGTGAAGGCGTCCACTTAATCAGAGCTTAAATGAAGATAACATTTAATTTTAAACAGCTCTAACGATCTACAATATATATATATATATATATATATATATATATATATATATATATATACTATTGATTTACAATAAAACTAAATAATTTTATGCGCGTTTTAATGGATTTTCTGTACGCCGATTAAGGAATGTAATTTTCGTTATTTATGTAATTTCAATGATTTTCTTGTCAGCAGACTCCGCCCTTGTCATTTTTATTGTCAAGTTTCTTTGGGGAATGACGCATGACCTCTCCCTCTGACGTCTCCTTTGTAACTGAAGAAATGTTTGTGTTGTCATCTGCATCAAGATATTGCATTTGATGAGATACTTTGTAAAAAAATTTCCAAAATAGACTTTATAAATTATATACCTAAGGGTTAAATTTCCTAACGTTATTCCGACGTTGTCAGCAAGGAAGTATAAGCTTTATTAATAGCCGCTGCAGATACTATTTTAGATTAAAAAGACGTATGACAGTGATATATATATATATATATATATATATATATATAGAAAATTTAACCAAGCTACTTTGCTTTATATATATATATATATCAGTTTGGTTAAATTATTTTGTGTATCGCAGTTTATTTGTATATATATATATATATATATATATATATATATATATATAGTAACTATAAGCAATAAAGAGATTTCGTGATTGAAAAATATTTAATAATTGATTTTAGCAATAAAGGGGGCGTTTCAACTGAATTCGGGGTTTCATGCAGATTGCTAAAAAGGTTGGGGAGGTGGGAGATGTATTCGGGTCTGGCTTATAACCTTTTTTTCATTTTTTTTTTTCATTTTTAGCCCATGCAAACCAGACACGTCATGCATATTGAATAAATAAAGAATCAGAATTGATATATAATTTGGACCAATTTTTTTTTTTTCCTTTTTATCACCTAAATATTGACTTTAATCAGAGTTAATTGCGGAATTATTATTTTTATTTATAATCTCCTGATCTGATAATTGATTCTTATCATGACGTTCGTTAGTAAAAAAAAAAAAAGAAAAAAAAAGGACGTTGCCGTTTTGTTTTTTTTAAACAATTTTTTTTTTTTTTAACGTAAAGAAATCGATTTTTGTATTCATTATTTGAACGTTCTTTGACTCATGTTAATAACAGATTCTCTCTCTCTCTCTCTCTCTCTCTCTCTCTCTCTCTCTCTCTCTCCTTCGGAATTCACCACAATGTTTGTCAGGATTCGTTCCTTTATTTCTTTTTTTAGCGCAGTCTGACATTAGTTTTAAATGTCAGACTTCTTTTTTTTAAAGAAACAATTTGATGTATGATAAGATCTATGGATATTTCGTTGTTGGGGAATCTCATTGACATTCTAATAGCTTAAATTAACCTAACCTATGCTAATATATGCTATCAACAAATCCTAATCTAGTTTAACCTATGCTAAAATAATCTAACCCTAACAAACCTTTGTTGATAAAACGTCACTTCTACGGTACGTACGCGTCGTTAGCCCGTATAATATCTAGTATATGAAGTATTTTTAAATATTGCAGTAACTCTTTGAATCATTTTCCCCAATCTTGTAAGTAACGTTTGCACGGTGATCCTCGAGTTACTTCTTTGGTGCGTCATTATCATAATGCAGGTTCCTACTGTTAATATTGTATTTTACTATATTGGTTTTACCCGTAACAAGCATTGATTCTTTCATTAGGAATGACGTTTATCGATTCCAAATTTCAGGGTCATGCATATTTTATTAATATTCTATCTTTACTCGAGTTAATCGAAATAAACTTTATTTTCTAGGAATGAACGAAAGACTATTGTACTTGACGTCATTCCCATCCCCGATCTCAAAGTGGGAATTCATAATTGGGAAAAGTTTCCTGATTTGGGAAAGCGTACATAGAAGACTGTAACGCAATTGCGTGTCCCGAAGGGAATTCTGTATAAAAAAAATTTAACTTACAGTGGGAAATCCTATATATTGGGAATGGAAATGAATCGATTTGAGAACCGCCTCCTTTAGATTCCCACTTTCAACTTTCTTATTCTTGGATGAACGCTGAAGTGGAAATAATAAGAGAGATTGGGACGAACTCTCGAAGACATAATGAAAATCTCAATTATTCACACAATGTGACCTTCCCAGACTTCGTATACATTATAGAGTGTTTTGTAATCATGAAAATACAGTGAGATAAAAGTGAGGGGGAATTTTATCCCTTTAGTGGACGAGACTGAATCAGCAATTCTTTTTAAGCATAAAATATATGATGACGCAAATTTAGCCGTACTGAAACTAATCAATGAGGAAGTATGGAAACTTGTACAGCGCTCAGGCTACACTAATACCGGCCCATTGCGCGAACTCGTGGATTACTATTAGCAACACCAACAAGATTCGAGCCCCGCGACCTCATTGTCTTCGCTTTGCTTATAGTTTAGCTGTGCTATAAACAAAATTCCCCCTGAATCAATTTTACGAGACAAATACGAAACACCACCATTTTAATTCTGTAAACAATAGACTATTTCACTGTAGCTTTTATATTGATAAAAGTAAATAAAATATGTAAACTCATCAACATCTGTTTGCGAGACATTTCATATTTACTAAAATATAGTGAATAAATATAAAAGAAATTGGCTGTTACAAATTCTCTGTGACTTAAGTACTTCTGTTTCGGAGGAATTTCCGAGAAAATTGATTGTTTGCTCAGAGTTGAGCAATATTGGAGAGTCATTATAGAATAGTTTTGTGTTATATATTTGTGGCTTTCTAGACTGGAATGTTTACAGATAAACTGTATTGAGCGTATCATATTCATATCTTTTTAATGTTTTACTCAAGGAATATATGCGTTTGTTTTTGGCATATTTATGGTTGCGTTCTTCGTTCAAATTTCAAGGAAAAAAATTTCACTCAAATTAATTCCTTTATCATGTCTGTTATGTATAAGCAACACGTTGCTTTGGGCTTTAACAAAATCAAGGTACCGATAGTTAATTTCTTTGATAAAGAGTAATTGAGTTAGAATTTAAATAACAGACTTTTGTTCGCAATTTAAAAAACGGTGTTTGCCCTAGAATTAGTTACCGTTAAATTATGCTTTTGGTCTTTTGTTTTTATTTTACTGTCCTTTTAAACGCTCTTCGGAATTCTCATTTACTCCTTTTTTTTTTAAAGTTTTTCATTACTTTAAATAACTGTAGACATATATAAAAGTGTATTAGACAATGGATAAAGGTGGCACAATTGGAGCAAGTGTAGTTTACGTCCCCTTGTGGTGCCTAGTGTAGTTTACGTTCCGCTACGGGCCTACATTATCTTAGTGTAGTTTGCGTTCCCAACTTCGTCCGCGTACACCTAATCAAATAAAACGTTAAAAATAACGAAAATATTACGATTAACTTAACCAATCGTCAATATATATATATATATATTGACGATTGGTTAGGTTAAGTCGTAATATTTTCGTTAATTTTAACGTTTTATTTGATGGATTCATTTAAAAAATGTCTCCTAAAGATCCTGGTGTAGTTTACGTTCCCCAACTTTGATCTAGTGTAGTTTGTGTCCCCTTTTGCGTCAGGGGACGTAAACTACACTTGCTCCTAATTATTTACTGATTTTTTTACATTTTCAGTTTTTAAGTAATTCTGATATTCTTCGTACATATTTATAGTGAATGAATGATTTCATACGATCGATACTTTGGGATGAAATTGTACAGCTAACTACAGTACTCGTATGTGTAGATCCCATAAAATTTAAAACTATTTCCTATTTTTAATTTCAATTGTCTTTTCATAAACTGCAGACTCTGTGTATCGGGCAGGGAAAGGCGATTTATGTACATAGATCGTCTTTTCATATTCACATCCCTGACTAGGTGAGTAGTTTTATAGGGCCAATTATAAACTGTCGGTTTATATATATTTATATATGTCATGTGATGCTGCAGGGTCTTCCTCAATACTTTTAAAGAATTTCGTTCGTTACCCGGCTACGGTGTTAGTTTATAGTCACTTTTGTATTTAAAAAGGCTATACTCTACAAATCTCTTTATTGAAATTTAAGACTATAATTAATTACTAGGTGTTTGGTAGTCATTCTTATACTGTTACGTGGGCGTAGAAGAAAAGAGTTGACCGTTATGAAGGTTACTCATTCTCATTTAAAATATGAACTACATCTACCTATATAATGTCGTCTTTATGTGAAATTAGAATTTGTTCGTGCGACCCTTCGCATTAGGTCGAAGTGAACTACTTGGATCACTTGAAGATCAGGGCCCCCAGCCTTCTCTAGTTAGCCTTATAAGGCTAACTAACGAAAATATAACGACCTAACCTAACCAATCGTTAGGTTATCTGTACGCCCTTGACGATTGGTTAGGTTAGGTCGTGATATTTTCATTAGTTAGCCTTATAAAGCTAACTAAAGAAGGCTGAGGTCCCTGATCTTCAGGTGATCCAACTACTTTATAACATTTTTGTCGCCGTCGTCATCGTCGCTGTCGTGAACGATTAACAAAAATATCCAACACTGAAAATGGACGATTCTAATTGTTGCATATTCCGAAAGCTTTTGTAATTTGTAACCAATATGCAATTGTTTTTTAAGTAAAGCTACGCTTCTTTTGTGCAGTTTAAGCACAATTGTTGCAGGCAATGAATATTTATTATTCTTAAGTGTAAGGTTAGGGATCAGAGTGTTTACTACGTATTCTGAAACCTTTACTGGAATACTGTAATTGTAATATATGTGTTCGGCCGGTGAACCTGTCTTGACGGCTTTCTTGTTCATACTTTATTTTCGTGACTTTGTTTTTTACCAAAGAAAATGGGAAATGGATTATTGCAGTGTAAAAACAAAACAAAAAAACCATTATCAATTCAGAACTATGAAAACATTTTCCCGATTCGGAGAAATTTTTGTAGATTTTGTTCCATGGAACGCTGTTTTCTAAATGTGTGTTTCTCGCTTTTTAATGAATTAAATTAATTAAGGTTGTTGAAGTTACATCGATAAAGGAGGATGAAAGAATAAACTATCCATAAAACGTTAACATTGAATGCTTATACAGGGTGTCCCGTAAGTCTGGACCCATAGGGAAAAATAATAAAATTACAAAATAGTCCAAAAATTTATTTATAATATATTTTTTTATTATTTTTATTATTATTTTTATTATTTTTTTATTATGATCTTATTCCGCTGGAGTTTTATTTGTGGGGCCACTTGAAAGCCAAAGTGTACGAGGTCAAACTTCAGAACATTTTCCACCTTAAAGCACGCATTGTGGAGGCGTGTCAAGAAATTTCTGCGACTGTGATTCAGAAAGTGCTGTCGCAGTGGAGATTACGTCTTCAACTATGTGTGCGACACAACGGCGGACACTTTGAACAGATTATGTAATAAATTTTTGGACTATTTTGTAATTTTATTATTTTTCCCTATGGGTCCAGACTTACGGGACACCCTGTATGTTTCGTAATTCTTAAGAACTAGTATTCGTAAACGTATTAAGAGTTTCGGCGCTTTAATATGTCTGTTATCCGAAATTTCCTAAATATTTTCCTATAATCCATGTACCAAACGTTATTATATAAACTTTCTAACAACATAAATTATTCTTGGATTTATCTGCAGAGTAAATGAATGGGTGAATAGAACTGGCGAGAAGAGGAAGATCAAATTGACTATAAATTATGCAGAATCAATACCAATGCTAAGTTCCATTAGAGGCAGACTATGTCTGGTCTTAATGGTATTGGCTGGCGATAAAGTATATGTGAGAAATCGAGAAGGAACGCGGAGTCAAGGAACGCGGCATAAAAAAATATGAATAAATAAATGGTAGAAAGTGTGGAGGAAACCAAATTCGTATATTGCTCCAACTCTAATTTAGAATAGTAGAAGGGGGAAGGCTGCGTGCGCGCACTACTTAAAACGTTTTTTTTTTTTTAATAGGAATTCAAAGACGTATAACGGAGCACAAAATCTCGTTAAATTTTAAAAACGGTAGTTCGGTATATATAAAACTATAGGCTTTATAATATCTATTTTATATATACATATACTGTATAATGAAGTCATTTTTTATAGTTCTTTCTTACTATGTCCTTAATTTCGTCTATAACTTCGTCTTCAGTTGATCCGTGGTTAACGCACCTGAGAATCGCACATCATATACTGAAGAGGCCACGTCAATCAACAATGACTGGCACGATCTTTTATCTTTCAGTCCACGGAAGTCTTGGTGATTGACAACTCCAGTTCAGCTCAGTATTCTGGCGTTCTGGGGATATAAGTTTTACTAGATATGGTATATTTTTACTAAAAGTGAACAAAAATATTTTAACGGTTAAAAACTTGCTTAGAATCCATAGAAGTAAAATTTTTTAGCAACAAATAAAAATAAATTCTAAGCACATACTCTCGGACTGAAGAAATTTTTTTTATTTAACTGTTGATGATTCATTAACTGTAATTATTTTTAATGCCACATTTACTTTTTAACATCCATTAACCACCTTTTTAGTATTAATAAAACGTAAGACGTAGAAAACTATTTTTTTTAAAGATGTAGGTACTTAATATCATCATACTCCGTCAATGCAACAATGAAATCAACCGTCTTTCCGGTTATCACAATTTCGAGATATGATTAATTTAAGTCTTCCTCGGTGGAGTAGTGGTTTAGATCCCGTTGGAAGTTGTAGACCCGATTCGTCAAGCGATCCCGAAATTACTTACATAAAATACAGTATATTGTTTTCAACTTTAGAATATCCTTTTTTCCCAGTGGTTATATTTCATACCGTAAGAATAAATTTATTTTTAAAAAATTGTAAATTTGATTTATGAACATAAAAAACAGAAAGCTTAATTTCTGCATTTTTTAATTTTGTTTATAAATTCACAATAATTTTTTTCTTAAGCAATAAAAAACAACTTTCACATACACAAAAAATACATTATTTTCCTTAAGCAAAGAAATCTCCTCCCCAACAAAAAAATTTCAGCTATTAAAATTCTATTTTTTATCATTGTATATTATAGGAGTCAGTTTCACAGCACTGATTTATATCTTACAGAAATGTATCATAAAAAACATTAACAACACTTTTAAGCCACGTTATTGGACAAAAAAAATGAATCGCATAAATTGTAATGTCAAACACCGGTGCAGAGAGACATGTCGCGCGAGGAACATGCAGATTCAATGAAGGACTTTTCAGAAGGGAAAAAATAAATGTTTAAGGGCTTAAGAGTCATTTTTGTTCCTGTTAAGATTTAAAGTGCAAAAAAAAAAATTTGAAAATCTAAGCAATGTATTAAGAATTGTTTTGATTCTCCACGACATTTTGGTTAAATCCCATATATATATATATATATATATATATATATATATATATATATATATATATTTTAACTGCAAACAACACAGTATAATTAATGTAAAGAACAACGCTTGTGTAGAAGAGCGTTCGCACAAGATGAGGAGAGAGAACGAGCAAATGAAAAACGAGGCACCACCCAGGAATCGAACCCGGGATCATCCAATTGCCGATCGGATATGCTAACCACTACACCAAGGTCCCCGATCAGTCAGGACTCGTAATTCTCCTACATACGAGCGGAATCGAATGTCCTGAGGGGGCACCTTCTCATGCCGTACCTATATACATTTTAACTGCAAACAACACACGTATAATTAATGTAAAGAACGACGCTTGTGTAGAAGAGCGTCCGTACAAGATGAGGAGAGAGAAAGAGCAATGAAAAACGAGGCACCTCCCAGGAATCGAACCCGGGATCGGGGACCTTGGTGTAGTGGTTAGCATATCCGACAGCAATTGGATGATCCCGGGTTCGATTCCTGGGAGGTGCCTCTTTTTTCATTTGCTCGTTCTCTCTCCTCATCTTGTGCGGACGCTCTTCTACACGAGCGTCGTTCCTCACACACACACACACACTAGTGATGTAGCGGATGTCATTTTTTTCACATCCGCGGATGCGGATGAGGATGTTTGATTTCGACATCCGCGGATGCGGATGTCTACATTTTCGTTATTTTTTAGGATATATTCGAGATTTGTTGTGTTTAACGTATATAATAAGTTATTATATAGAGAGAGCTGTAGCTATAATGTAGTATAATTGATTAATTGTACAATAATTGCTGTACTTTTCTCTGAACATATAAATAATATCAAGCATCTAACTAATATAGAAATCAATTAGTGAATTCGTCTGCAAATAAATTCGTTATATTTTGTCGAGTTTCAGCCACAATTAGAAACCATAATTGTGTTACCAGGATGCGGGACGTGAACCCAACTCAAATGCACCTCACCGACCTCTTTCCCCAACCTCCACCCTTATAGAAAGAGATCTTTAATTAGCTTGATAACTATTTATATTAAGTTTAAAGTTTTATTAGGCATATTTATAAATGAGTAATTAAAATAAGTAAACTAAGATGTTCATCGTTTAATATTCAAACTTAATTATAGGAAGGTTATGCTTAAGGAACATTAATTTTTCTGCCTTTTCTGCTGCCAGTCTGTTTCTCTTTTCATCATATATTAATCCAGCACTGCTAAATAATCTCTCGCTTGGTACGTTTGTTGGAGGACAGGCTAAATGTTCCTTGCAAGTTTACTCAAGTATGGATAGATATTCTGCGTATTTTTCCACCAACTAATAGGATTGTCACATGCAGCCAGGCGTTTTTCTTGGTTATAGCTCTCGATCATTTTTACTACATCTTTTGACATCGCGTAGGTCTCGTCATTGCTGCTTGACTCAAGAAACTGAGAGAGAGATTCTGTGATAGATTTGCTCGTTGAAGGTGTTGGTTCTGTCACTGAAACTTTTATTCTTTTGGTGGGTGGCGAAGCGACAGGTTCAAGAGATTGAAGCTCTTCAACTGCTTTGCCAAGTGATGATTTAACTCGTTCTAATGTACTAGGTGAAAATAACTTAGCTTTGTAACGTGGATCTAAGTAGGTTGCAAGAGAGTAACTTCATACAAGAACAGCCTCTCGTCTTGTCGCTTGCATCACTTTTGCGCACAATGAACTAGTTCTATTAATATAGTAGAATTTGATAATTTCCGCTTATTAATGACGTTTTATCTCAACGGTCCACATCCGCACGACATCCGCAGTCCAAAGTGCGGATGCGGATGCGAAAATGTGCGGATGTTCCGCGGATGCGGATGCGGATGTGACCTACATCACTAACACACACACACACATATATATATATATATATATACACGTGCTCATAAATGTTTCTACAGAGAAATATTTCACTTATATTCGTCCTTATCTTTTGCAACATGTGCAGGATAGTTATGAAACGTTTACCGTTCGTTTGGAAAAATTTAATATAAAATAATTACAGTATTTTAACTCCAACATATAATGTAAAACATCAAAGAATTTGAGGAAAATAAAAAAAAAGTTAAAATGCGAAAGTTTTCGTACATTTATTTACAAAATTATTTAATACTTTGTGTGTCCCCCACTTAGGATTAAAGAGTTTAAAAATTTTATCAATATTTGACTATTTAATGATTAGAGACTGTTGACAATCCTAAATTCTAGAGTTTTCTCTGTGAATCTCCATGGAAGACGGATGGCTGTAGAAGCCATTAATAAGCAATGGGTCGTCTTGGGAAATAGCTGTCCACAGATCTTAAGTTATTCGTTATTGCTGCACACGAGTCTGAAAAGAGTTATAGAAAGATAGAAGAACTTCGAGTTCCATTTACGACAGTTGCTGCAGTTATAAAAAATGGAAAGGCTTTGGAACAATCAAAACTTGATCAAGGTGTGGACGACCTTGCAAGATGATTTCAGAACGTACAGCTACATGGAGTGAAAGAATGGCTGCTGCGAATCCACGAGTGACTGCAGGTGATATTTGACAAACATTAAGACTGTCTAAGGTCGAAGTCCGTCCCTTTACTGTATGTCACACAGTGAGAAAGAATGGTTTGCATGGAAGAGTTGCACGAAGAAAACCTTTGCTCCGAAAAACTCACAAAGAAGCTCGTTTAAAGTACGCCAAGGATTATCAAAATAATGGATTCGCATTCTGGAAGAAAGTTCTTTGGACAGACGAGACCAAATTTGAGTTATTTGGGAACATCGAGCAACGGTTTGTCTGGCGAAAATAAAATACTGCATTTGAGGAAAAAAACATCCTTCATATGGTTAAACATGGTGGTGGTAGTTTGTTTCTTTGAGGATGCTTTAGTGATTCTAGTCCAGGAAGGCTTGTTTTCATTAATGGAATCATGAATTTGAAGAAATATCAGGAAATTTGAGAAAAAAATGTATTGCTTTCAGTTCGGGGGTTGCGAATGGGTAGCAATTGGGTACTGCAACAAGATAATGATCCAAAACATAAAAGTAAGAGCACCATGAAATGGCTTTAACAAAAGAATTTCAAGTTTCTCGAGTGGCCCAGTCAAAGCCCAGATCTCAATTTAATCGAGAAATTATGGTTTGATTTGAAAACATCTGCTCACAACAGAAATCCTTTGACTCTGAATGAATTGCAACAATTTTCTTTGGAAGAATGGGTTAATATTTCTATTGAGAGATGCGGAAACCTTGTAGAGATGTACCCAAAACGAATCATTGAAGCAAAAGGTTGAAACAAAAAGTATTAAATAATTTTATAAATAAATGTACGTAAACTTTTGTACTTTTACTTTTTTTATTTTCCCCAAATTCTTTGATGTTTTACATTATATGTTGAAGTTAAACTAATTTTTTATTTGTTAAATTTTTCCAAACGAACGGTAAACTTTTCATAACTATCTTTTGCATCGTACAAAAAAAGATAAGGAAGAATATAACAGAAATACTTCTCTGTACGAACACTTATGAATCTACGAATCTTATTCATATATATAGCGGATATGTCTGTCTAAACGGCTAGAGTAATTTCCACCAAATTTAGTAATACTAAATTTGGTGCAAATTGCTAAATTAGTATACACATTAAGAGAAAACCAGGGAACGTTTTATTAATACACACCCGCCACTTCCATTCCCCCCGCAAGTTGTGTTTTTTTTCTAAGGTGCAGTGGGCATTCTCTCGTATATATATATATATATATATATATATATATTTTAACTGCAAACAACACACAGTATAATTAATGTAAAGAACGACGCTTGTGTAGAAGAACGTTCCGCACAAGATGAGGAGGGAGAACGAACAAATGAAAAATGAGGTACCACCCGGGAATCAAACCCGGGATCATCCGATTGCCAGTCAGATATGTAGGAGAATTACGACTTCTGATTGATCGAGGTCCATGGTGTAGTGGATAGCATATCTGACCGGCAATCGAATGATCCCGGGTTCGATTCCCGGGTGGTACCTCATTTTTCATTTGTTCGTTCTCCCTCCTCATCTTGTGCGGAACGCTCTTCTACACAAACGTCGTTCTTTACATTAATATATATATATATATATATATATATACGCACAGGGTACAAGAGAAAGTGTGAACTAAAATAAAAATTCATATCAACAGAATTAAAATATATATTTATGAAAGGTTTACAGCATACGAAGTTACACACTCTAACACAATTTCAGATTCTCGCAAAGTGTTTTGTCTTTTATAATAATGAGAATCAAAGTTTTTACGTGTTGTTGTTGTTGTTGCTGTATTATTGACGACAGTGTGAATCGGTCTTCATAAATTTGCTGAATCTGGTTGCTAGCTGTCGCAGTTTTCGCTTACGTCACTTTGTCTAAAAGAAATAAATTATTTAATTTCAGCTTTTTCCCAGACTCCCTGTATTAATGAATATGACCTGGTCAGTCTGTGTTCAAAAGTTTCCTGGTGAAATGTATTTACTGTATGTAGTTCACAGGAAATGTTTACCATTTATTAATGGATATGAAAATTTACGTTCCAATTTCCTTGAAAGTATAATCAGTACCTATTCATCGTAATGTATTTTTCATTTCTTAAGTGGTACGTAGCCCGATATCCTTCTCTTTTTCCCTTTTTGACTGCTTTTTCTTCTCTTGTCCCTTGTCAACCCGCTTCAGGTTTTCTTCAATAGAGTCTTATATAGATGGGTCAGGAGGCTTAAGTAAATATGATTTGCATTCATAGTTGGCTGTTGTGACCGAATCAGGAAAGTTTTTTTATGATCCTAAGTTTGATAATTTCATATTTGAATATACAAAATAAGGCAAAGATTTCTATAAACATTTTACAATTTTAGGGAATATATTTTCTCTCAATTATATTTTCATTTTCATCACTAAAATGTCAAATATGTTTAAAAAAAAAGCATCTCATTTGGTACACTAAACAAAACCATTAAATTATTTAGTTATATTAATGGTCAGAGCGAGTAATCAAAACCAAAAATCTGGTAATTAAATATATATGAGCAAACATACAAAACATTACGTATCATTAATCCCACTTTTAATGCTTCCATTTGTACGTTATTTTCTACGTCATTTTCTACGTTATTTATACTGCTTACTCTTATTATTTAGCATCCATAATTCCATTTTTCGCCTGCAATAAGCCTTAATGCTCGCTCGTTTGCTGTAGTTAATCTCTCTCCTCTCTTAACTTACGTTCCTTTTAGGTTTATTTTTACATAAATTATTTATTTCTTTAATTCCAGATTAGCTGTTGTTATAATTTTACAGTCTTTTTTACGTTATTTACATAATTTGCATAATAAATCTGCGACCATACGTACACACACCCATAGGGAAAAATAAACAGATTCTAAGTCCTTTCGTAAATTTTTATACCTGTTCCCTTCCGAGGTATAGAAATATACAAAAAGCCTTGGAATGTTTAATTTTTGTTATTAATTTCACCTGTTTAACTGGGAAATTTAACATATATATACAGGGCGTCCCAAAAAAATGTATACACACTTTAAATAATTATAAAGGCAGTGTTTATTAAAATACATTTCATTTTCAAAATGTAATAGAATCTACAGACATTATTTAATTGTTTTGTCAACGCCTGTTTTCAAACTGACGTCCGTTCTGGTCCAGGCACTGCTGATAACGCGAAGCAATGGAATCGCAAACATCACGAAACATTTCGTTTGGTATTTGTGTGCATTCTCGTTCAATGGCTGCTCTCAATTCAGCGACTGTTGCAGGTTTTATAGCGTAGACTTTGTCTTTTAAGTATCCCATAAAAAAAAGTCTAGTGGTGTGAGGTCTGGTGAACGCGGAGGGTATTCTACGAAACCCCTTCGTCCAATCCACATCCACATCGTGCCAAGTACCACTCGCAATACTCCACTCTTCGGTCCGGATCATCATCTTCATTAATAGCATGGACTAATCTTGGAATGTAACTTTTCCATTGACAGCGCTTCAAAATGCGTTGGACAGACGATTCTGAAATTCCTACCTCACGACTCGCTTGCCGCACAGATTTTCTTGGACTTTGGTGATACGTTTCCAGTACTCTTTCTTGCTTTGTGGGGCTTGTCGATGTCCGTGGTCTTCCGGAACGCTTCTTGTGGACATTCTGAACAGTTCCATCGGCTTCAAACTTATCTCTAATTCGAGTGATGGTAAGTCGCGTTGGTGGATCTGTTTGAAACTCCCTCCTAAACTGTCTTTGCACTTCAACTGCGTTTTCACACTTCCAGTAGCATTTTAGAATGAATTTCCTTTGTTCAAAGCTTAGTCTGACTGCCATTATTAATTCTAATGGGTTTAACTTGGAAAGAAAGAAACATCAATTGAGCTATCAGCTGTTAAAGTGTGTATACATTTTTTGGGACGCCCTGTATATATATATATATATATATATATATATATATATATATATATATATATATATATATACTGTGTGTGTATATTATATACACACACACACAGTATAAAAGTTACAAATGGGGAATAACATTTAAACGACGATTTTATGCAATATAATATAACCCTTCTATAATAATAATAATAATAATAATGATGATGATAATGCTAATGATAAGCTTTATTGGCAGGATATAAATCCCATAAAATAGTACAATATTCTTGAAGGTAATAAACGATAAGATAAATCAAAGAATAGTAAATTTTTAAAACTAAAAATTATGATTAAAAGAGAAATAAAATTAAGATACGAATTGAAGCGAACAATAAAAAAAAATTACTCACTGATAAAACTATGAAAAGGGAATGAAAATAATAAGTACACTTAGTGACAATACCAACATATTATATGGTAATGATAATTATGATAATGACAATATTAATGTTTAATGGCAAGAGACAGATCTCTCCACCACACCCCAAGAAAGGTACAGTACACATCAAGGTAATCAACGATACAACTAATTATTATTAAACAATAAATTTAAAAAACAAAAACATAAAAGGACTACGGTAATATAAAAAATAACAACAAGTAAAGAAACGAGATATAGTAAAATTGGTAATAACAGCTTCATAAAAATTAAAAGTACATGTAATGGAATAGCTAATGTAGGAATTAAGTGGAGCTATAGACAAACGCTTTCACCCCGAGGTCCACAGTCTAGAAGACATAAAGCAGAACTGATGAAAAGCTTCGACAATTGGATTGTCTGAGTTTTTAATTATTCTCATTGGACTGTATTGGGCGGGTCTTGTTACCTCAGGGAGGCTCGGAACGTTGCGGTTAGCGAACATTTGAGAGGCTGAGCATCTTGGAGGTAACTTATGTAGCAGTCCGTAGGATTTGTTGTAAGTCAAATTGAGGGTTCTTCAGGGGCATCTTTTTATAATTAACCCAGAGTTGTTGCCCATAAATATTAGTGCAGACAGTACGAAAAAGAGTGTCTTTAGCTTCGCCTGTACAGAATTTGAAGTTCCTTATAATCGTGCTTAGCTCAGTAACTTCGATATTGTTTCCTCGTGTCTGAGTCGTCACTCAAGGAGCTGGTGATAGTTTGATCCAGATACTTAAATTCTTGTACCTGCTCTATTGGTTCGTCTCTCATTTTGAAAATAATATTAGCTGTTTGGTTTGAGCTTTAAGGATGGAATTGTATAACCTTAGTTTTAGTAACATTAAAATTAATGCCATGGTTCTGTGGATATGATTCACAAACTTTTATAACATGACCCAGACCTTTCACCGAAGGGATTATTAACAATCATATCTTTGGCATAGACCGTTATTTATCCTCATGTCATCTATACAGCATCTCACTCTTGCCTCATTAAGAGAAGCAATTAATCCCTCAATATATATATATATATTAAACAACAGAGGAGAGAGTAAGGAATCTTGTCTAACTCCGCATGAGGAACCAAAAAATTCGGATAATACATTGTCCCATCTAACAGTAAACGTTTGGTGTATGTACTAAAATTTCAATAAATTTATAATATATGTGGAACATTCCTGCCTTCTAGTTTTTTAAATATAATATTGTGATCCACTATCATATGAGGCGTTCGGGCAGATAGAGGCGAATCAACCGAAATCCCGAAATGGTTAGTTCGCCTCTAATCGCCCGAGCGCCTCATATGCTTTGCTTATATTAAAAAAACAACTGTAAATAGTTGGATTACTGACAGTATATCTAGATACAATCTCCTTCAAAACATAAATACACAGGCGAGTTGAATGTGACCTTTCAAAACCAAACTGATTACGAGACGTTCATAAATAATCCTTTACTCAGCGTAGCAAAAGTTTCTCAAGTATTTTTGAGAAGCAGGAGGCAACAACAATAGGCCTGTAGTTATCGCTTTATAGAATTTTTTTTTTTGACAAGGGGTGTGATATAATCCCTCATAAACTCTGCAGGAATACAACTGTGAGAAAGTATGGCTGAGAACAGTAATGAGATATGAAGACTGATCACATCATTAGCATACTTTAAATGCTCATTCGACAGGTCATCATCTATCCGTGGTGAGACGGCTGTTTTCAGCTCTTTAATCAGACTTATAATTTCAGAGACTGAAGCCCCTGTACTTTCACCGGTCCCACCTAATGTCGTTCTATTGCAGCCTACATTAAGTTTAACTCTCCCCACGCTGTTAAGGATGTCTGAGTACTTCGTTTTCATAACTTAGCTATTTCTACTTCCCCAGACACTCCATCAATTGTTGATGGGATGGCGTTCTTAGCACCCGTTTCTTTTTTAACAAATTTCCAGAATATGTTACTATTATTATTTAAATTAACCTCACAGGCTTTTGAAGCTTGAATAGAGCCTTGTTCCTGTTTACACCGTCTTATGGCTGCTTTATAGTAAGCCCTACTTTCACTCATATTAAACTACCCCTATTCTCGGACGACCAAGAAGACACCATATATCGTAAGCATCCTCTGATTCACTTTCCAGGAAGGCTATAAAATCATTCCATTCAGGAATAATTTTAGTATGAGAATTGTACGATTTAATCCAAGGCCTTCCTGTTTCCCTTAGTTTGGATGTTATATCTTTATAATATCTATCAACAAGTTTAAAGTGAGACTCATTTGAACAGGAATTACTAGTCAAGATGCAATAATTCTAAATTATTAAAAAGGTGGTCTGTCCTATCTTTATATCCTATTTCCTGTTGCAAATTAACCTTAGACCAGTCGACACGTTCATTTCTGCTTGAAGAGTTATTATGTCGCGTTTTATTTAAGTTGGTGTAATTAATTACTAGCTTCAATGGTCTATGATCTGAGAGAAGAAAATCATGCAAAATATGAACACGGACAATACGTTCCTTTAAATTATTACTGATGATACAGTGATCAATCCATCTAGTACCTCCATTCATATAGTTCATATACGTGAAAGTATTGATATTTGTACCTAGAAATTGTACATCATATTTAATTTAGCAGACACGCACTGTTATTCAATTCTACAAAAAATTCCGATTCCACATCGACATTAAAGTCCCCCATTATTATGCAATGCGAATATTGTGGTTTATCTGAAAGTGACTTAATTTTATACAAAAATCGATGTATTCATCACGGTAATTATTGTAAGGTAAATAGCAGTTCACAATTAAAAAGCATTCATTGTTTATATGAAATTTAATACCTATCAATCTTTCATTATCGCTCGGGAGAAATCTTACATATTTTGTTAAATTTTTTTTGATTAAGAAACCAACTCCACCAAAGGGTCTTCTATAAAGTAGCTCGTTAGATAAGTCTACAGATGATGATGATGCATGGTGTATATACATTATACAGTCCTCATGAATCCAAGCTAAAGAATTTAATTTTTGCTTAGGTAACGAATGTTCTTGCAAGAGTACCAAGTCCGCTTTATTACAAATACTTTGGACATCTACAAATGAATTTCTGATTGATCGAACGTTATGTGAAACTAATGTCAACATATTAACCGCCATCATTATTTATCTGATTATTATTATTATTATTATTATTATTATTATTATTATTATCACCAAATCTCCTGTAAAAGTGAATATATTCCATCATCGTAACTGAGTAGACGGGAAACAGTCTCGTGGGAATCAATGTAGATGGTGGGAGAGGGGCGGGAAGAGGGGGAACAGAATGCCTACAGGGTTGCCCACTTCTCGTCCCTTTAGATAACGTTTCATATTCCTCCATTTAGATGCACAGACACCTTTTCACATTAATTATCACCAAACACTTACTCATTATGACACACTAAGTATATACGCGGAATCACTGTAACTTCATGAACAAGATGATATACAGGGTGTCCCGTAAGTCTGGACCCATAGGGAAAAATAATAAAATTACAAAATAGTCCAAAAATTTATTACATAATCTGTTCAAAGTGTCCGCCGTTGTGTCGCACACATAGTTGAAGACGCAATCTCCACTGCGACAGCACTTTCTGAATCACAGTCGCAGAAATTTCTTGACACGCCTCCACAATGCGTGCTTTAAGGTGGAAAATGTTCTGAAGTTTGACCTCGTACACTTTGGCTTTCAAGTGGCCCCACAAATAAAACTCCAGCGGAGTAAGATCATAATAAAAAAAATAATAAAAATAATAATAAAAATAATAAAAAAATATATTATAAATAAATTTTTGGACTATTTTGTAATTTTATTATTTTTCCCTATGGGTCCAGACTTACGGGACACCCTGTATATATATATATATATAAAATATTTTATATTATAAATTAGCTAAATATATACGTTTTTTCTATCCTTCCTAAATTCGCTTCTTTATCCATAAGTCAATCATCCCCCGTTGTCAATAAATAAGAGATAATTAGCATAAAAACTAAACTCAATCTGATAATGGACAAAAAAGGCTTCGTGATAGAAAAACCTAAACAGTTTTAAACTGACGGACACATTCAATGATTTCGCAAAACGGACACGATACAAAAAATAAAGCTGGATTTAATCTGGACTTGAAATGCGAGTGAAGGAGAGAGAGAGAGAGAGAGAGAGAGAGAGAGAGAGGAGGAGAAGGGGAAAGAGAGATCTGAATAAAATAATGATAAAAAAATTATTGTAAAAAAAATGAACTAAAACCAAATACGAAATAAAAACGTTAAATACGAAACAAAAAAGACTCAAAAAAGTAATATAAAAAATTAAAAAAAAAAAAAAATAAGATCAAAATAAAATTGGGGAAAGAGAAAAGACAAAAGGAAATATGAAACAAATTATTCCGACGAAGGAAATGAATAACTTGATAACATTTTTAGTTTTTAGTTGTTGTTTTTTTAAAGATATAAAGTTAGGGCGGACATCATAAAATAACTCCTTACAAATACTGTATTATATTCTTTTATCGATTATTATAGATTGTATAGTTAGAGAGGACATCATTCTACCACTTTATCCTTTGTTCACTCGTGATTCCTCATTTTCTATTAACAATCTCTCAATTTTCCTCACTTCAGCCCCCGAAAGAAGGAAATTTTTGAAAACCTGCTTAAAAATCCCTTAATTTTTTTTGGCTCTCCCTGTATATAAAAGTAATAATTACAAGCTTAATAATAACAAATGGAACACAACTCTGACGAACATTATATTAATAACACTGGTCAACACTCATTTTATTGCCAATCATATTAGAGTGATTTTGGGGTAACTTTGTGGTGCTGATCCGAATATGACATCGGTTTTGCTAGATTGGCTCTAATTTATGAGATAATTGGTACCCATTGAAACACGTAAAAATGCAAAAATATAATGTTCAGGCGGAGCCTACTTACAAATCGCATTGAAATTGTCTCAAATCATACAAAAGTAAACACATGAAATACATAATGGCATTTTATTCGGTCTCACCATCTAGAATGTTCCGGTAGTTTCCCATATGCACGCGTTATGGTTACGTTTCCTATTAATTGAGGGTATTCATTATCTCAAGAACTAGAGCCAAATCGGAAAAACTACTTTCATTTTGGAATTCAGCAAACCCAAAATACCCTAAATTCGTACGAATTTCCTTGGCAACGAAAAAAAAAAAG
>JAJOZX010007755.1:195000-200677 GCA_023014485.1 Bathynomus jamesi | reverse complement strand
GATTCCGTCGCTTAGGTTCAAAGTCGTACGAGGATAGGCTTAAGGAGTTAAAATTGACAACACTCGAGACCAGGAGGTTAAGGGGTGATCTAATCCAGGTTTTCAAATTATGAATGGGTTTAGTTAACGTAGATAGAGAGAGCTTTTTTCGAAATATCTCAATATAATAGGACTAGAAATAACGGGTGTAAGTTGACAAGTAGAAGGTTCGAGACAGCAGTTGCGAAAAACTTTTTTACGCATAGAATAGTAAATAGCTGGAATAGTTGCCGGTAGAAGTAATTAGTAGCACGTCTATAAACATGTTTAAAATCGATTAGACGCATATGTGATAGAAAGGGTATAGTTTAAGGTAGTAAAATTAAGGCTTTCTGGGATAGATCCCACAGCTCAACACAAGTGTTGTGGGATATAGGTAGGCAGCGTCTTGGGTTAGGGATACTCTCTGTCCTTACACACCCCATTTAAAGAGATTCCTCTGCCGAGCGGTGCCCCCATAGTACTGTGAGGTATTGAAAAACTCAGATCTTCACTTGCCCCACAAACACCTTTAAATGGGAGACCCAAAATTGGTGCACACACACATTTCTACATTACTTTACAGTCTTTACAGCCCACCTTCTCTTTTTCTCGTAAGTGTATATATTGTAATGTATATGATTGTAAATTTTGACTTGGTCCGCTATCGATATGGACCGTGACTTGATTGATACCGTAATGAAATTGACTGGATTCTTGGATCCGATATATTTGCATGTCCTTTATAAATAGATATAGAGTGTAACATATTTGTGGATAGTAGTCTATTATGACTTGATCCTCTGGATCAGAGATTCTATCTAGTTTTAAATCGATAATTAATTAGTTTTAAATTGATAATTATTTAGTTTCGTAAAATTGGTCGTTGCCAATTTACCGGCAGTTTTTACATAAATTCTTATGTTCTTGTGGTTCGGAACCCACGTAAAATTGTAGGTCCCTCCGCCACCACGGAGGACATTACACAATACACGAACAGAGTTAGGTAGACCAGCCATGAGTGGATCCTAGGGTCTTTGTTGGTCTGAAACATTATAACATACATTATATATATGTATGTATATATGTATGTATATGTATATATGTATGTATATATATATATGTATGTATATGTATATATGTATGTATATATATATATAGTATGTATATGTATATGTATATATGTATGTATGTATATATATTATATATGTTATATATATATGTGTGTATATATATATATATATATATGTATGTATATATATATGTATATATATATGTATATATATATGTAGTATGTATATATATGTGTGTATATATTGTATATATATATATAGTATGTATATATATATATATATATATATATGTATGTATATATATATATATATATGTATGTATGTATGTATATATATATGTATGTATATGTATATATATATGTATTATATGTATATATATATATGTATGTATATATGTATATATATATATGTATATATATGTATGTGTATATATATGTGTATATGTATGTGTATATATATATGTATATATGTATATATATGTGTATATATATATGTGTATGTATATATGTATATATATGTGTATATATATGTATATATGTATATATATATATATATGTATATGTATATAGTATATATTTATATATTTTATATATGTATATATATATGTATATATATATATATATATGTATATGTATATATATATATATTTGTATATATATAGATGGGTATATATATATATATATATATATATATATATATAATATATATATATATAAATGTATATATTAATGTATATATATGTATATGTATATATATATGTATATGTATATGTATATGTATATATATATATATATGTATATTATATATATGTATATATATATGTATATATATATATATGTATATATATATGTATATATATATTATGTATATATATATGTATATATATATATTATATATGTATATATATATATATATATTATATATGTATATATATATATATATATATATATATGTATATATAATATATGTATATATATTATATATGTATATATGTATATATGTATATATGTATGTATATATATATGTATGTATATATATATATGATGTATATATATATATATGTATATATGTATGTATATATATATATATATATATATATATATATATATATATGTATATATATATTATATATATATATATGTATATATATATATGTATATATATATATATATATATGTATATATATATATGTTATATATATGTATATTATATGTATATATATATATGTATATATATATATATGTATATGTATATATATATGTATATGTATATATATATGTATATGTATGTGTATATATATGTATGTGTATATATATGTATGTGTATATATATGTATGTGTATATATATGTATGTGTATATATATGTATGTGTATGTATATGTGTATGTATATGTGTATGTTAATGTGTATATATGTGTATATATATGTGTATATAATGTGTATATATATGTGTATATACAGTGCCGCGAAAAGTATCCGATCACCCTTGAAATTTGTATTTTTTTACATAAAAAACAATGTTTAAATGTATACTAACCTTATTATTAGTATTTGTCATCTGTCCTTTTGTTTGGATGACTTGTTCTAGACGTTTTGGCATGGATTTAATCAAGTTTTGACAAACTTCCACTGATATTTCCTTGCACCATACCTTTTATGGCGCTCTTGTAATTTTCGACTGAGCCATGTCGTGGCATTCAACCTTATTTTTTATTATTAGCCACAGATTTTCTATCGGATTGAGATCTGGACTATTACCAGCCAATCCAAATATCAAATTTATTGTCAGTAATCCATTTTGTCACTATTTTGGCCCTGTGACATGGTGCACCATCATGCATGTATGTTTTGTCCTTTGGATTGCCATTGCCATTAGAAGTTTATCCTGTAGCATTGCTAAATACCGTGCACCATTCATAGTTGTGTTCTTCGGAAGAAAATATAAGTTTCCACGCCCATAGTAACCGAAACAACCCCAAACCATCACACTTGGAGGGTGTTTCATTGTCTTTAGGGTGTATTTAGGGTCCATCCTATTTGAGCCAATAGGCCGGCGAACCTTTTTTGGACAACTTCTGAATGTCAAAAATGTCGACTCATCGCTAAATAAAACCTTCCAGTCATCAACAGTCCAATGAATGTATTTTTTACAAAATGCGACACGTTTTTTTACGCATTTTTTCATTAATGACGGTTTCTTAGCAGCATGGCGAGATGGTAATCCGAGTTCTTTTTGGAGCCGCTCCTGGATAGTTCGTTCAGAAACACCAGATAACAATTATTCATATTAAATTTGATTTCTTTCGCAGTTATGTTGTTGGATTTTTCAATACTAACGTTTTCCTAAGTTGTCTGTTCGCGAATTTGTTTTTCTCGGTCTGCCAGATCGTTTTTTAGGGACTGGCGTGGTTAGGCCACCATTGTTCTTAGCCCGTGAAACCCATAAATTAACGGTACTTTGGGTATGTTTAATTCTTAGCTATCTGTCTCTGTGATTTCCCACATGCATGCAAAGCAACAATAGCACCTCGACAATCACTCTTAAGTTGTTTTTTAGGCACACTTATATATAAATTTTATTTACACCACTCTGTAAAAAAAAAAAAAATCAAGAAATTTACACAAACAGTGAAATCTGACAAATTTGAGATACAGCCACCCGCAACGAGGCTACCAGAACACTAATTTGAGAATGCGTTGGATAGCTCTCATATCAGCGAGCAACCTCAAAGTTACCAGATGTCGCTAGAACAAATAGAAAGTGAATTACGTGTCTCTGAATATTAAGGGAAAATATTGTATTTTCTTGAGTGATCGGATACTTTTCGCGGGCACTGTATATGTGTATATATATGTGTATATATGTATGTGTATAATATATGTGTATATATGTATGTATGTATATGTATATATATTATATATATGTATGTATATGTATGTATATGTATATATGTGTGATATGTATATATGTATGTGTATATATGTGTGTATATATTGTGTATATATATTGTGTATATATATTGTGTATATATATTGTGTATATATATTGTATATATATATATGTGTATATATGTGTGTATATATGTGTGTATATATATATGTGTATATGTGTATATATATATATATGTTATATATATATATATATATATGTGTATGTGTGTGTATATTATATTGTTAGCCCTGTTCAAAAATCACTTTTTCTTATTTTCATAGGTTTCTGTGCTTTTTCCCATGCTTTTGACCTGAAAGGCCGAAAATCACAACCATTTTGACCTAGGTTGTTGGGAAGCATTGCCGCATGGAGCTTAAGTTTTCTGCCTTGAAATCGGCCAAAAGCACAAGTTCCGGGTCCCTTGAATCATGTTTTGCACTATAATTTTTTATCTAAACAAGATAGAGCAACAAAATAGGCACCAAATTAGTGTTTTTAATCCTCTTTTCTAACTTATACAATTAGATAGTCTTGGAACAAGAAATGGCACATGGTACATACAAAGATTTCAGAAATATCACAAATTCGTTTTCTCTCACTCAAGGCAGACAAGGCGCCTTATTCATGACACAAATTTGAGATTAACATTTTGTCACAAGTCTAATCGATCAAGAAGTGAAAGCATTACATGATGATTAATTTCATAATGACATTTACCCAGTCAGTTGTTGAGAGTTTGTTTCTTGAAGCTGTCAAAGCGGCGTCTGTTGAACTCCACAGCTTGAAGGAGATAGTCCCTTTGCTTGGCATCTGTTGTTATGAAATTTGCAAAGTCGCTCATCATCTTGACACCACGTTCAGCAATGTCATTCACGCTTTCAGATTCTTAACATAGTCCAATGCTTTTCTGTAGTCCTCATTCTGTGGCCAAGACATGACAGGTTCCAGAAGCCACTCGGATCCAATGTTATTCTGGGCCAATGAGATCAACCAGGGTGGTCTTAGCTGTGACACTCTGGAATAGAGGCTTTCCTGTTCTGAAGCTGTCTGGCTTCTCAGTGGCATGTAACTGGGCAGCAATGTCGTGCTTCAATGTGTCACTCAATCTACTGCTGAACAGGGCAAATGGCACGACTTCCTGCGTCAGGTACCATTTGTGGTTTTCCATCTTAAGTACTGCATCAGCAAGCTCTGGGTCAGTTTTCTTGTACTTCAACATGTCCTGGATTAGACTTAGATCATTCACGGGAGCATCTGCAGCAGACTTTGACATCATCCATACAGGAGTGTAGAACAGCGCAAGGAAGGTGTTGAGTCTTTCCAGCTTTGATACAGTCTTCGTTGTACTCAAGTTGATCTGCAAACATCTGCATTTTCATGGAGTACATTTTTCTGGCCATCCATCTGGCCTGATGAATGGCGCCTGGTCGACTCCAGTGAATACCTCGAGGAGGCGTTCCTCCAAGAACAATGACTGTCAGTTCAGCCATTTCCCTGTAGTCGGCTCTTGGAAGCCTTTCTGCTGTTAGAAGTCTTGGAGTATTTCTTCACTGTTCTTCTTCTTTCCTTCAGCCATTTGCTGTTGATAGCCAGCATCTTTGGGTTTTCCTTGGACAAGTCCGTCCAAACATCCTTCAGATGCTCAAACCCAGGG
>JAJOZX010007755.1:187500-190000 GCA_023014485.1 Bathynomus jamesi | reverse complement strand
AGCCCACATTGAATTTTAGAGAAAACCTACCTGTATGCCTACCTTTTCATATTATTTCTTCTGAAATAAATGGATAATATACGTATTTTTTTACCAATCCAAAATAGGGAGCTACTTTCCGCCCACCCTGTATATGTGTATATATATGTGTATATATATGTATATATGTATATATGTGTGTATATATATATGTGTGTATATATATATATATATATATATATATTATATATATATATATATATATATGTGTGTATATATGTATATATATATATGTATATATATATATATGTATGTATATATGTGTATAATACATATATATATATATATGTATATATATATATATATTGTGTATATTATATACACGGTGAACCAAAAGTAGGTGGACAGTAGGTTGAATACGGTTTGTGTTATATTATATTATAACTATGGTGTTCATTATAACTATGGTGTTTGTGTTTTATTATATTAAATATTATAACTAAATTTATTTAAATTTTATTTTGTATTATAGTATACAAAAAAATTAAATATGTATTCTCAAAATAAACGTTATCATTTACTGTCCACCTACATTTGGTTCACCCTATATATATATATATACATATGTATGTATATATATATAATATATATATATATATATATATATATGTGTATTATATATATATATATATATATATATATATAGATATATATAATGTGTGTGTGTATATATGTATATATAGATATGTGTATATATGTATATTAGGGTGGTCCTTGCTTAGGGGTGAAATTTCAAGTTGAACATTTTTCAGCTCCCACCCACGGAAATCGTTCGAATGGTCGAGAAAACTCTCTAGGTGATTTATTTTTTAATCGGACAACGTTTACCCCTCCCTCATTGAGCATTACCATTAAGCTAATCTTTTGACTTTCAAGTAAATGTTACATAATTTGTAATGTTTGTTTTTTTCATTCTTTCCAGATTTTCAGTGGTTGGATAACTAATGTGTGTAAACTGTAAATTCTAATGATTATAATTTAAACTGAATAACTCCTTTAACCATAAGTCAAGCTACCCGTCAGTGTTGGATAACTAGTGTGTGTAAAACTGTAAATTCTAATGATTATAATTTAAACTGAATAGTGAATAACTCCTTCAACCTTTAAGTAGATAACCTGGATCATGGCAGCGAAGCTGCGCTACCTGATTGCCCCGCAGGAATCGATCGCCGGGTCGCAACTTCCTTCGCAAAAAGAGGTCTTGGCCCTGACGGTCTACAGGATCGACGTCCAGAAGAAGTCACTTCGAGAGGCCGCCAACCAGGTCGTCGAGCTCGTCACCGAGGTGTGGTCCAAGGCGCGAATCCCCCTCCGCCGGAAGGACCACATCGTCACCAGATTGAGAAGCTCCACAAGGAGTTCAACGATGTGAAGAGGAACAAGGGGCGAGCTGGTGCTCAAGCGAAGCGTGAGGACGAGTTCAGCGAGCGGATGATGAACCTGTTCGACGTCGCTGCCGCTAACGCCATGGAGCTGCTCAAGAACGAGGACAAGGCGTTCCTCCTCGCTCAGCGCGAACCCCGTCGGCGCGGCAAGCTGGGGTCCGTCGACTCGACGCTAGCCGCTGTCGATGCCAGCGCATCTCAACGCCAAGGGGAAAAAGACCGACGGAGGCAGCGAGCCGAGGAAGAAGCGACGACATCTACGGCCCGAGTGGAGCTCGAGTGGTCTTCGTCCTCTTCCAGTGGTGCCGCAAGCGCAGCGGAGAGCGACGACCATGGAGAAGAAGGGAGCCCTCGGGCTCCGAAGCGCTCCAGGCGGGGCACGACGAACATCGTTTCGGCGGCTGCGGCGTCGTCGCTGGATCGCACGGTGACCGACCGAGGAGCTGTCTACGTCCTGACAGAGGTTGCCCGGTCGCTTGGGCACGACGTCGCAGAGCTCAATATCAACCGCAGCTCCATCCGCCGACACCGGCGCAGGCACCGCTCCAGGCTCAATGTGGCGCTCAAGGAAGAGCTGAGGGCCGGCAATCTTGTCGTTCACTGGGACAGCAAGCTCATGCAGGACTTAAGGAGCAAGTCGATCGGCTTCCCATCTTGGTCTCCGGTAACGGCGCGGTGCAGCTCCTGGGCGTCCCGAAGCTGCCGAGTGGAACGGGCTCTGAGATGGCCAAGGCCGTCCTCAACGCGTTGGAGGAGTGGGAGCTCACTGAGCAAGTGAGTGGCTTGTCATTCGATACCACTGCCTCGAACACCGGCCGGAACAACGGAGCGTGCGTCCTCATCGAGCAACACCTCGCGAAAGACTTGCTCTACTTCGCGTGCCGCCATCATGTGCTGGAGCTCCTCCTCGGTGCGGCGTTCACGGCTGTGATGGGCCCCACGTCCGGTCCTGACGTGACCCTCTTCAAGCGTTTTCAGGAGCGCTGGGATTTCCTGGACAGAAGCCAGTACGAGTCCGGCGCTGCGCACCCCGATGTCGCTCCTCTGCTCACCACTGTCGACACGGAGTGGTTTGA
>JAJOZX010007755.1:175000-182500 GCA_023014485.1 Bathynomus jamesi | reverse complement strand
ATCTTAAAACATTTGGAAAGTCAGAAAGAATTGATTTAATACTCGACAAGCAGAAATCAGTTGCCATTTCCAGACATAACGAAGAAGTTAATAAGAATCGAGAAATTTTGAAACGTTTGATTAGGATAACATGTTTTTTAGGTATGCAAGAATTAGCATTTCGCGGTCACAATGAAGAAGAAAACGCTGACAATAGGGGTAACTATATTGAATTGGTATTTGTATGGGAGAATTCGATGAAAAGCTTCAAAACCATTTAAAACTGCGACTGTTTTTAAGGGAACATCATCTGCTATTCAGAATGACATAATTCAATCTATTAGTGCAGTTATGTTAGAACAAATAAAACGTGAGCTTATCGACTGCATGTATGTGGCGATTTTATTAGATGAAACATCTGATGTCAGCTGTTTTTCTCAACTCTCTACTGTTGTTCGTTATGTTAATAAAACATGGAGAGATTTGTGAACGATTTATAAAATTCAATGACGTCAGCAATGATAGAAGTGCAGGAGCGATTTCTGATTTATCTATAAGGCAACTAGGTGAACTGGGCTGTTTGAAAAATTAGTTGCTCAAACCTACGACGGTGCTGCTGTTATGGGGAGCGATCTTAATGGAGTACAACAAAGATTAGAGAAACTGTACCAGACGCTATTTTTCTTCACTGCTACGCCCATAAACTTAACCTTGTTTTATCCCAAGCTGTCGCTGAAATTTCCGAATGTAATAATTTTTTTTCAGTATTAGGAAGTTTGTCATCATTTTTCAGCAGTTCAACTAAGCGAACTTCAATGCTTGACAAAGTTGTTGGAAAGCGTTTCCCTAAACTGGCTCCAACGCGGTGGAACTATTCATCTCGTCTAGTTGAAAGAGTTAAGGAAAATAAAGAAGATATAATAGATCTTTTAAAAAGCATTCTTGAAAACCCAAAGAAATTGATGAAAAAACAAAAAATAGTGCACGCGGATTGCTTGCTGGTATCGATACTTTCGATTTAAATTTTTTATTAGAAGTATTTTCTTCAATTTTTCCTTTTACTGAATATCTATTTAATGTGCTGCAAACAAAATCTATGGTATTGTGTATAGCTCAATCACCGTTGAAAGCACTATGAAAAAATCAAACAAATAAGGGATACAAAATTTGCAGATATGTGGGACTTGATAACAGAAAGATGTGGTGAACCTGTATGTAAAAGGAAACAGAGTCTTTCTCCACAAGAGAAGTATAGTCAACTATTTCATGAAATATTCGATAATATACTTCTTCAAATGAAAGAGCGTTTCAGTTCAATGGAAAAATTGGAATTCATTGAGCTTTTAGATGCAAAAAATTTGAGTTCTATGATGTTACTTTCCCAGAGAGAGCTTTTGAATCTTTGAAAAGAAGCTACAATTCATTTTTTGAGTTTCCTCGTCTCCGTTCTGAATTGTGTGTTTTATATTCGCACAAATCTTTGCCAAAAAGAATGTTGCTGAGCTCCTAAAATATCTACTGGAAAGCGAAATGCACAAAGGTCTTAAGGAAATATATAAATTGACGAATTTTATTCTAACTATACAATATCGACAGCAAGTGTTGAGCGATCATTTTCTGCGCTTAAAAGAATTAAAAGTTATTTACGGAGTTCCAAAGTGAAGAAAGGCTATCTAATCTTGCCTTAATTTCAATTGAAAAAAATTTCCTCAAGAAGCTTATGGAGAATCGAGAGTACTTTTACAATTTGGTCATCGAAGAATTTTGCAGGAAAACTAGGAGAGCAGAATTTCAATTCAAATAATGCTTCACAATTATTTAAGGTAAATTTTAAATTTGTATCTTTTTCTTTAGATCAATTCGGTAACTACTATATATAAATGTCTAATTTTTTGTTCGCATATTTAAGCCTAACATTAAATGAACTTTCCTTCAAAGAGGTCCCCAAAAGTTTGTAAAACACCTTTAATTTGCTAAGTTCTATGTAAACAATATGCAAAGTTTGGGCAAGAGGGTTAGGCGGATGTTTTTCTTCCATTCCATAACATTGCATGCCTGAACAAAAATGTCACGAGTCGCCACTGGTATATATATATATATATGTGTGTATATATGTATACGTATATATATATATATATATATGTATATATGTGTATATATATGTGTATATATATGTGTATATATATGTGTGTATATATGTATATATATATATGTATATATTATGTATATATATATATGTGTATAATGTATGTGTTATATGTATGTATATATATATATGTGTATATATATATGTGTATATGTATATATATGTATATATATATATATATATAGTTATATATATATGTATATGTATATATATTAGGGTGACACTTATTTTCGAAAGTTTGAATTTTTATCGGGACGGGCGCGTTTCTGGTTCCATTTTGTCAAAAAATATCGTGTGTAAAATATTTTTGAAATAAAACAATATTTAGAACTGCCTCAATACGGTCAAAGTTTGTATATTTTCTCGAAAAGTAGAAATTTTAGATCATGATGTTCTATGCCTCTAGCAAAAAAATATCACTTCTAGTTTGTTCAAGCTACTAATCTTGACCTAAAACATATAACTGGACTTCATACTTTCAACTCTAGGTCCCCCTCAACTCGAGTATTAGCCCCTCAAGGGGGGGGGGGTATCATGGGCGCCCATCTCCCTCTCATTGTTGCCTACTTTGCAGAGGTCACGGTGGACTTGCGGGCGGTTGGGAAGTCACAGCGGTGCTTCTCGACCACTTGTAAGAGGAACTGCCTTTGGTCTTCACTCTTGGTAAGGGCCAGGTTGAAAGACTGCATCAACGCCACCCCGCGCTCCGCGAAGTCATTGACAACTTGAAGGGCCTGGACTCGGCGGGATGCGGCGATGAAGGCTGGGTCCGTCCGCCACTCCTCCGGATCCTTGAGCAGGAAGGCGGTGCTGATGTCCAGAACCTTGAAGAACTCCTTTGATGTAGTCGTTGTGAACTTGGCCAATGTGTTGTTGGCGATTGAGGCGGTGGACAGGTCCACATTGATACGCCGCGGGGGATCCTCCGATCCTTCCTCTTCTTCCATCGCTTTAATCATCTCCCACTTTGTCGCCAAGTCGATACCCTCGTCGAAGATGGCCAGGGTGACGAGGCGCTCGCTCAAGTACCATAGGTGCCTGGCGAAGACTGTCGCCGTCGCCTTGCCCACCGCTGAGTCCGGATAATAGACGAGGGCCTTGAGCAGCGCGAGGTCCGCGGCTGGGGCCGTTGCCGGGAGCGGCGCTTTGTACCAGGCCGTCACGTAGATGGACACGGCGAAGATGGTGAATCGCCGGATTCAGCCGCTTCGCCTGACGACATCTGAAACTGTTCCCGGAACAGGAACAGTTTGATGGCATAGATGACTTTTGCCATCCAGCGCGCGCGATGGAAGGCGCCGGGACGAGCGAACCGGGCACCCCGCTGTTCGGACCGCCTAGCACAATTACACAGAGCTCCAGAAGTTCCCTGTAGTCATCACGGGATGTTGACCGTCGAGGAGGCGGCTGAATTCGATCAGCAGGTCGTCGCGGGCGTCCTTCAGGTGCTGCGGCATGGTTCCATCCTCGAAGGCTTCGCTTTGGTTTGATCGATGAAGTCCCACTGGGCGGCGAATCGTTTGAACAGGAGGATGTCAGGACCAGTAGAGGGACCGAGGCACGCCGTGAATGCCTTCTCGCACACCAGTTCGTGGATGTGGTGGCGGCAAGCCAAATGAAGCACTGTCTTCTCGAGTTTCTGCTCAATGATATAGCAAGCTCCTCTGAGAGTCCTGTGTTTGAGGCGGTGGTGTCAAAAGAGAGGGCACAGATCCGTCCCTTGATGTCCCAATCCTCGAGGGCAGAGGACGGCTTCCGCCATGGCGCGGCCGGTGCCGTCGGGGAGGCTGGGCACAGCCAGAAGCTTGTCGACGTTCTCCCCAGACACCAGAACTGGAAGGCGATCTTCAGCAGGGCCTCCGTCAGCCGCTGGTACGATTTTCCGTCCCAGTGAACGGTCAGCGGCACAGTAGGATGGAAGGCTGCCTTCATTTCCGCTGTGCCATAGCACGGAACTTTGCTCGGTCGCGGCGGGAGGATTCGCGGTTCAAGACCAGCTCCTCAGGGTCGTGGCCCAAGCTCCTCGCAGCCGCCGACAGCAAAAAAACACCTTCTCGGTCGGTAAGTTTCGTCCGATCCATCGCTGCGGAGAGATCAGGGGTGATCATCTTTTTCGACGCGCGGAATCGCTTGGGTGGTAAAGGGGTCGTAGATGCTTCTGCATTCGACGTGGACGGGCCCGGGAGAGAGAGCTCTTCCTCTTCTTCTCGGCGACGACGCCGTGTCGGTGACCGAGTCGGGCTGCTTGCACCTGAGCTGGAGCTCGATGCCAGTTCGACGAGTTCTTCTCGGCTCTCTCGTTCGCCCTTTCATCATCTTGCCGGCGGCTCCTTTCCGCTTCCTGTCTCCTCGCACGCTCCTCCTCAGTGTGCAGCGTCATGTCACGTGTGGAGGAGATGCGGCCGCGCCGCACCTCGGCCCTTTGTCCCGTCAGGAACTCCCTGTCCTCTTCGATTGTGATCATCGACATCGCCTGTTCGTTGCGATGTCGAAGAGGCGGTCAAGGGATGAGAGGAACTCGGCCTCGTTCCTGATTTGGGTCACAGTGCGCCGTTTCGAGTTCTTGTTCAGAGCCCGCCACTTTCGTACATTCGGAGAACCTTGTCCCTTGCGCGTTGGTCTTTCTGCGTAGGAATACGGGACCGCTCCCAGAATTCCTTGACTGCGGTCACTGTCTCAGCGGCTGCTTCCTTGATCGGCTTCTTGACGTCAAGGTGAAGGTGGAAAAAGTACTGAAGCGCCTGCTTTCCCGTAGGCAGCATGCTTCCTGTGATGCTGTGGTCCACGGTCCCCAGGAGATAGACTGCTGTTTTAGATCTTGTTGCCGAAGCCATCACGTCGTTTCAGAACTCACTGAAAAAGAGAATGAAACACTGTTAGTGTTGGCAAAACTCGTCCCAACCCATTTTCTACTTAGAATAACATGTTCTTTCGCCTGTATCAATATTTGGATAAACTCGTGTTACACCCTGTATAATACCTCATTTAGTCTTCTGTACACCAGTGCGGAAGACTAAACCAACGACTCTGACTGTCCGTCTGTCTGTCTGTTATCATTTTCAACTCAGAAACTACAGCAGCTATCGAAACGAAAACTGACATGATAACAGAACGCCATGAGTACTTTTCGACAAAAAGTATAAACTTTGACCTCGTTGAGGCAGTTCTAATTATTATTTTATTTCAAAAATATTTTACACACAATGTTTTTAGACGGAATGACACCAGAAATGCGCCCGTCCTGATAGAAATTCCCAAAAAATGAAAAACACCCCAAATAAGTGGCACCCTAATATATATATGTAATGTATATATATATGTATATATATGTATATGTATATTATATATATGTGTGTATATGTATATATATATATATGTGTATATATATATATATGTATATATATGTGTGTATGTGTATATTATATATATATATATATATATATATATATATATATGTGTATATATAGATGTGTGTATAGATGTATATATAGATGTGTGTATAGATGTATATATAGATGTGTGTATATATGTATATATAGGTGTGTGTATATATGTATATATAGATGTGTGTATATATGTATATATAGATGTGTGTATATATAGATGTGTGTATAATGTATATATAGATGTATATATGTATATATAGATGTTATTATGTATATATAGATGTGTGTATATATGTATATATAGATGTGTGTGTATATAGTATATATAGATGTGTGTATATATGTATATATAGATGTGTGTGTATATATGATATATAGATGTGTGTGTATATGTATATAGATGTGTGTGTATATGTATATATAGATGTGTGTGTATATATGTATATATAGATGTGTGTGTATATGTATATATAGATGTGTGTTATATGTATATATAGGTGTGTATATATGTTATTATAGATGTGTGTATATATATGTATAATAGATGTGTGTATATTGTATGTATATAGATGTGTGTATATATGTATATATAGATGTGTGTATATATGTATATATAGATGTGTGTATATATGTATATATAGATGTGTGTATATATGTATATATAGATGTGTGTATATATGTATATATAGATGTGTGTATATATGTATATCTGATGTGTGTATATATGTATAGATAGATGTGTGTATATATGTATTATAGATGTGTGTATTATGTATATAGATGGTGTATATATGTATATATAGATGTGTGTATATATGTATATATAGATGTGGTATATATTGTCTATATAGATGTGTGTATATATGTATATATAGATGTGTGTATATATGTATATATATAGATGTGTGTATATATGTATATATATAGATGTGTGATATATGTATATATATAGATGTGTGTATATATGTATATATAGATGTGTGTATATATGTATATATATAGATGTGTGTATATATGTATATATATAGAGTGTGTGTATATATGTATATATATATAGATGTGTGTATATATGTATATATATAGATGTGTGTATATTGTATATATATAGATAGATGTGTGTATATATATAGATGTATGTGTATATATATATAGATATATTAATGTTATAATATAATGTTTCAGACCAACAAAGACCCTAGGATCCACTCATGGCTGGTCTACCTAACTGTGTTCGTGTATTGTGTATGTCCTCCGTGGTGGCGGAGGGGACCTACAATTTTACGTGGGTTCCGAACTACAAGAACAAGAAATTTATGTAAAAACATCTGGTAAATTGGCAACGACCAATTTTTACGAAACTAAATAATTATCAATTTAAAACTAATTAATTATCGATTTAAAATTAAAGATAGAATCTCTGATCCAGAGGATCAAGTCATAATAGACTACTATCCACAAATATGTTACACTATATCTATTTATAAAGGACATGCAAATATATCGGATCCAAAGAATCCAGTCAATTTCATTACGGTATCCATCAAGTCACGGTCCATATCGATAGCGGACCAAGTCAAATTTTATGTGTACATATATAGGTGTATATATATATATATGTTATATATATATAATGTAGATGTGTATATATGTATATATATATATTTATTGTGTATATATGTATATATATATATATGTGTATATATTGTGTGTAAAAAATGAACAATGAATAATCAATATTCATGTTTGGATAATAATTTTACTTGTAGCTTCCTATTTTTGTTCGTGTCACAACCCTACGATCTACCATATCTATGGTTTAGTCGTATCCATTTGCCATTTGTTATAGAAGTTATTATAATTAATTACGAATTGTCTTGCATCTCACCCTCGACCCTAGATTATGCATACACATTGCATGTAACAGGATTGGAACCCGTAGTTGTACTTAATTACTACCCACTCTCTCTCTAATTCGTTCTTGTAAATCTT
>JAJOZX010007755.1:65000-167500 GCA_023014485.1 Bathynomus jamesi | reverse complement strand
TTAGCAAGGTAGCCATTTCCTTGTTTTCAGAAACTAGATCTCCGTTTACATTTTTCAATGGACCCAAGATGCTTTGTACTGGATTTCTATTATTGACGTATTGAAAGAATCGCTTGGGGTTTTCTTTACCGTCACGAGCTATGGAGATTTCAAATTCGCGCTTGGGACTTTTTTATTACACTTTTCGCTTCACGCCTCAGAAATATGTAGTTGTTTCGTAACAACAAATTGTCTTTATTGCACTTATGTTGCCTATAAGCCCTATCTCTACTCTTTATAATGTCTCCTACTCTAGAAGTAAACCACAAGGGCTTGTTTACTTTCGCATGCTTAATTTTGTACAGTACACATTCCTCATTTATAGTCCTAAATACCGTTTCGAACGATTCCCACATTAGTTTTGCGTTTGAGTTCCCCATCACGTTTTCCCAATTGATGTGTGAAAATTTATTTCGAAATTTACAAAAGTCTGCGTGCTGGAAGTTAGGAATTTTAGTCGAGTTAGTTGGTTTCGAGTGACTTATTGAGAGGACAAACTCTACCATATTGTGATCGCTATTGCCCAACGGTTCTTTTACTTGAAGATCAGTAATTAGCCTATCATCCGTAGTTATTGGGTCATTCTCTGTCAGATCAACCAGTGCCTAACACCCTCATCTCTAAGATTTTGCTGAAATTTGGTTTATAGGGAGTTTGTGGGCCCTGAATCCATTTCTGAAATTATAAGGTCAATCCGACCAATGGTTCAAGAGATATGACCTCGGGAAATTTGATGTCACTTGCGAGGTCACTAACATTTGGCGACCCATAACTTGGGTAATAATTGTCACAATTATATAAAAGTATATATATTTAGAATCAGAAAATGACAAGGAATCCAAATATGCAAGTTTTAGAACTATGTTGAAAAATAAAAAAGTTACACTGTAACCAAAATTTGAGGTCACGATTTGACCTCTGGGGTATCAAATGAGAATTTTTTTTTAAATGTAAAAAATGAAGGCATAGGCATTGGCTATTAGAATCAGCAAAAAAAAAGTTTGTTTGTTAGTATTTTTCATGTAACTAACATATAAGTGAACACCATATTCATAAGTTGTGCGTCAATTCTACCTATTTTTTCACACTTAAGCTCATAATTTGACCTATAGAAATTAAAATTACATTTTTTTATAGATATAAAAACAAAGGCAAAAAATGTAAAATTGTATTTCACTGCTAATCTACACTGGCAATAATAGTTATAATAGTGAAAGGGGAAGACCTACTTAGAGGATTCATGTGCTAGCCTAATACAATTTTTGCATGCTCGATGCTCTCATCAATTTCTTTTTGTGGAAAAATGTATTGAATTCTGCTGCCTCCTCTTAGGATAGGACAACTCATTACAGTTAATATATGATGTCCTGGCACGGCACATGAATCCTTGTTTGATGGATAATAATATGCACTTGATCCTGATGACCCAGAGGGATGTAGAAAGTTCACAGTGAAATCATCAAACTCTTCACAATATTCCTCCACAATTCCATACCAAACTTGCATGTCATAAATGCAGCCAACATACTCTCCTGGTTTGACACATTTTAGGTTACCAAGCATTGCAGGTTCATTAGTAAAATGACTTTTCCTTATTCTTTTCTTTTCTCCAATGCCACTTGAAATGGGATACACCATCAGTTCTTCCTTGTTTAGGGGAACAAATCTATGATATTTCTGAGTTCCAGGAATAGCCCTACTATCCTTGAATCGATGTTCCAACCGTTCTTCTGCATCTTTCAAATCAGCTGTAGTTACAAAGAAAAAATTTATCTTCTTGCTCAAGTTTTCTTCACAAAACTGAAAACTGTGTTCTGGTGTAAGAATTTGCCTCTGTAGTTCTCTGCAAACTGGCACGAGCAGTAGCTCTTTTCACTGTTCCTCCAATCCCATCACATGCATTTTTGCCATGGGATGTAGCAAAGAAGTGCCATTCACAAGACAGACCAAAATCCTCTTCATGGTAACAGAGATTTGTGAAGTTGTATCTGTTCTTATATTGGCCAGCACATCCATCTGAGAAATAGTGCACCTTCTTCAATTGGGCATCTGAATTTAACATATGTCATAAGCTTCAATATGAATGAGTAAACCATTATAGTGTTGTGTTTTAGTGATGCAGATAAGAAACAGACACTAAAATGGCTAAGTTCCTGGTCTGCAGATGATCTATAATAGATGACAAAAGGGTGAATTGTACACTGTGAATTGTCCCAGTGAAACCCTTGGGCAGCATCCTGGACAATGAAAGAATAATTCTCAGAGAAATCACCTACTATAACTACCTCGCTCTGAGGTGGTAGTGTTTCTTTCAACTGCTTGAAGTACTGTGATTGTTGCTGAGCAACAAAGTGATGACGAACCATGCAGGATATTTTCATGCTTAGGGATGATAAGTATTCAGGAAGTGGCTCCACCTTATCAACCATTGTACAACGGTCAACAGTCACCCATTGCTTGTAAGATATTTCATTTGGAGCTGATTTCACACTGTCAAGTAACTCAAGAAAATCCAGGACACCCTCTTCTCTTGGGCAATCATTACAAAGTTGCATCATGCAAGTCTCTCTTTCTGTACTGCAGACACTGTAATCCATAAGATCCTTGTATGAAAGACCTCTTTCTCCCAATGCAGCCAGCTGCAATTTTGGATTTTGATGGTATGTGCAGACACAGACAGAATGAGTCCCACCACTACCGGCAAGCACACAATATGATGGCCGTAATTTTGCAAATGTGGAAAATCCTATTTTGGGATTCTTTTCATCATTTTTATATAGTTCAAACATCTCTCTTAAATTCCCGAGGACCAATCGTTTTTGCACCTTCATTGCACCTTCAGCACTGATAACTTTCACGCAATCCTTTTGGCCAGGACACATACGACTAACCTCTTCTGACTCATAGAATCTTCTAACTATATCTTTGTGTTCTTCAGATATCACTTTTCCTTTGCTCATTAGTGGAATCTTCGGAAGGATTCCATGTTCTGATTTAAGTGAACGGCTTCTTTTCACCATGTATGTTGTAGTTTGAAAGAAACTAGCTGTTTTTTCAATTGTGTATGGTGAGAGTGTCAATATTTGTAGTTTGTGATGGTGACATTTGCTCTCCAGGAATGACTGTTTCAATTCATTCATTAATTTGTCTAGATGTTTTTCAGATTTAGTTTCAGGTTTTGAAGTATCACTTACCTCCTCGGTAATTTGAACACCATAACTGAGTTCTAGCTTCTTCAGGTGTTTCTGAGCAGATGATAGCTTACCACGAGCCTTGCTCTTTTTCTGGCTTTATGACAGCCCTTCTGAAAAGAACAGAAAAAAAGGTTTCACACACCTGAATATTAGTAATTAAATATTAATTATAGTACCTTAAATGCTATATAATTGGCTATATAGTAGATCAAACAGACCTTGTAGTAAAGTATAAGTTATGTTAATTTATTACTTACTTTTTTTAACTGGTGTTTGGTCCAGAAATGCTAGAACTGGTTCAACTGAAGTTGAAGGATTTTCCTTTATCAAGCAATCACTGTCATTGTCCAGATCTTGAATTGAAGAGATGTTACTCAAGCCACTGATAGTAGATGATTCATTTGAATCCTGCTCAGACTCGTTGTTTTCAGTGGTACTAAGTATAGTGGGGTTTTTCATTATCAGTGTCCAGCAGTTCACACACAACAATGAGTCTTTTTTCACTCTTCCAGCACATTTTTCAACAAGTCCATCAGTCACTTTTCTAAGATTGATTGTTATGCGTTTCTTGTGTTTTTGAATAGGGTCCTGGCAGTATTTCAAGTGCCGAACCATTGTATTTTGATCTGTAAAGATATAGGATTTACAATTAGGTAATATATATTTTTTAGAAAATATATAGCTATACACACTTAATATTTTAGGCCTTGATAGTCTCTGAGGCTCATTAAAACACCATACCCACCAGCCACCCACACTGCTGGCTGGAACTGTACTAACCTGTAGACAAGGAATTTTGCAACTATCTGTGTTGATTCTGCACTTAGACAAGTAGCAACATGTTTCAACAGGTTTGTTTAGGCTACATGTGAGCTTAGTCTTCCCCTTTCACTATTATAACTATTATTGCCAGTGTAGATTAGCAGTGAAATACAATTTTTATTAAATTCTTGGAGCTTGAGGTCAAATTGATAGCTAAGATATAAAAATTCCTTGAAATGACAAGCAATTTATAAATATGGTGTTCACTTATAAGTTAGTTACATAAAAGTACCAACATAAACAAACTTTTTATGATTGTTTCTATTAGTCAAGAACTCTGACTTTGTTTTTTATATCTATAAAAAATGTAATTTTAATTTCTATAGGTCAAATTATGAGCTTGTGTGAAAAAATAGTAGAATTGACGCACAACTTATGAATATGGTGTTCACTTATATGTTAGTTACATGAAAAATACTAACATAAACAAACTTTTTTTTGCTGATTCTAATAGCCATGCCTATGCTTTCATTTTTTACATTTAAAAAAAAAATTCTCATTTGATACCCCAGAGGTCAAATCGTGACCTCAAATTTTGGTTACAGTGTAACTTTTTTATTTTTCAACCTAGAGTTCTAAAACTTGCATATTTGGATTCCTTGTCATTTTCTGATTCTAAATATATATACTTTTATATAATTATGAATTATTACCCAAGTTATGGCTCACCAAATGTTAGTAACCTCGCGAGTGACCTCAAATTGCCCGAGGTCATATCTCTTGAACCGTTGGTCGGATTGACCTTATAATTTCAGAAATGGATTCAGGGCTCACAAACTCCCTATAAACCAAATTTCAGCAAAATATGAGAGATGAGGGTGTTAATTTCAATTTTTTTTGGTTGATCTGACAGAGAATGACCCTATTACTAAATCTAAAATACTGTCCAACCTCGTAGTTTCCCCAACCTTTTGAATAAGAAAGCTATCCTCGAGAAAATTAACTAAATGATTACCTTCTGTGTCTCCCTGCATTGTATCGTAATTCACGTTGGCGCAATTAAAGTCACCCATAACTAAAGCCTGCTCACTACCGATTATTCTCTCTAGTTCACGATATAAAGCTTCGTCCGTATCAGCCGTTTGATTAGGGGTCCTATATATAACCGCAACAAGAAGTTTGAAGTTTAATTTAAGTTCTGCTATAGTCGAATCTATCGGTTCTGGAATTGAGTGCTTTACTTCTATAACGTTCGCAATATTATCTTTGATATACAACATAACACCGTCTCCTCGCCTACCTATTCTGTTTTTAACAAAAAGTCTATAACCTTTAATTTGATACTCCCCTACAAAGTCACGTGTTTCAGTGCTAAGCCACGATTCGTTTATCGCAATTAAATCATAGTCTTTACAAGCAATTAAAGAAAAAAGTTCATTTATTTTATTTCGTAGGCTACGAGCATTTAAGGATAGAACCTTCAAATTGTTTGTAATTACGACACCTTCTCGAGTGCAGGGGAAATTTGTGGAATTTATGCCGGGACCATTTGGGTTGCGGCAGCCTGAAAAGAAGAGAGAGTATTATGAAAGTCTTCCTAAACGCGCAGCTCCAACGTCATTAAAATGAAGTCCATCTTCGAGGAGCAAGTCCCTCCTGCCGTAGAAACTGTTCCAAAAATTTGCAAAAGGCACTCCTTCCTGTTGGCAAAGAGACTTTAGGTTATTGTTAATATAGGTCGCCTTGCTGTAGAAATCGCTTCGTTGGATAATTCGAGGAAGTATACCTGTTAAAACAATCTTATTAGTTTTCTCCTTTAGTCGCTTTAATAAGTCCCTATACCTAGCCAGCAGTTCTTCCAATCTAGAATTTAAAACGTTATTAGTACCGACATGAATAACATACGTTGTGTCCTCGGTGGTACCGTCTGTAAAATGGTCAACACTATTAGTTATATCCCCCACCCTTGCACCAGGGTAGCAGTAACGGCGCCTACGACGAGGGTTTCTCCCACAGAATTCCTCGAGCTACCCTCGAACAATGGAATCGCCAACGAGTCGTACTTCCGGTTCATCAGCATCTTCGAAACCTAAAACAGCAAACTTATTGCTGGTTATTACTGGTAGACAGGTCTTTCCTTTTCTCAATGGGGCTCCATTTCGCACTCGAACGAAGGGTTGGGAACTAGGGGAAGAGAGAGGGCTATTAGTACTATTTATATTATTAGTAGAAACTGAGGCAGGAGGGGTCGTAACTGGAGTCTCAAGGGATTCTAATTTTGCCGTCAGGAGCATCACGCTTTCTTCGTCTCACCCTGGCCTCCCTCTCATGTTCTAACTCATTCCTCAGCACTTCCATGCTTGAGCACCACCTGCAAACTAACTGTTCATTATTATTAGCCATTGTAAACGCGTAAGCAGCAAATTTCCCTTCACAGCGACTGCAAGTACTTGATGGGGGTGCCATGCTTTTAATTAGTTGAACAACAAAAAAAACGAGCTTTTGAAATTAATAAAGTACAACGTAGGTCTACAGCATTCTTGAAACGCAGAAACAGGTTCTTGTAACACAAATTTATACTAAATTAATATAGAATTAAGCTACCGACAAAATATCTGTAAAAGAAGAGTATTTATAACACTTATCTGTCCGCGATTTGACCAGATTTTTTCCTTTTTTTTTCACACGGTTTCTGATGACACACTACCTGACCTCTTGAAGCACGGAAAAATGAACCTTATGACTGCACGTTTTCTGATTGATTTGAAAAACAAAAGGCAAGCCACGTGCACTAGCCTTGGTTTGATCAAATAATATAGTACTGAATAACGTCAATAAATGAAATATATTCGTTAATGAATGTGTGTGTGTGTGTAGATGTGTATAGATGTGTATGTGTATAGATGTGTATGTGTATAGATGTGTGTGTGTATAGATGTGTGTGTGTATAGATGTGTGTGTGTATAGATGTGTGTGTGTATAGATGTGTGTGTGTATAGATGTGTGTGTGTATAGATGTGTGTGTGTATAGATGTGTGTGTGTATAGATGTGTGTGTGTATAGATGTGTGTGTGTGTATAGATGTGTGTGTGTGTATAGATGTGTGTGTGTATAGATGTGTGTGTGTATAGATGTGTGTGTGTGTGTATATATATATATATATATATATATATATATATATATATATATATATATACGAGGGGCCTTCAAAAGTTCCTGGAAAAATTTAATAAAAAGGTGGTAAAACAAAAAAATGAAAAAGTGCAGATTTTATTTTTCTACATAATGACCATCACTATCATAACACTTTTGTAGTCTATGCCTCCAGCCTTCTAAACCCTGTCCGTAGAATTGAGCATCTTTTGAATGGAACCAGGTCGTTGTTGCCTTTTTGACCTCTTCTATTGACAAAAAATGGGTCCCCTTCAGGTGTTTCTTTAAATTTGGAAACAGAAAAAAGTCTGAAGGAGCTAAATCTGGGCTGTAAGGAGGGTGGGAGAGCAATTCCCATCTTAAATCCCTCAGTTTGTCCCTTACCTTTCGGGACGAATGAGCTGGAGCGTTATCGTGGTGGAATAAAACTCTGTCATGACATTTTCCTCGCTGTTTTTTCTTAATTGCTTGATGTAACTTTTCTAGAACTTGTTCATAGTAGATTGCATTTATAGTTCTTTGTCCTTCTAGGTAATCTATTAACAAAATACCTTCCGAATCCCAAAAAATTGTTGCCATAATCTTTGCAGCGGATGTCAGATTTTCCTTTGATGGGGCCGCTTGATCCCCTCAGCAGCCATTGTTTGGATTGCTGTTTGTCTTCGGGATCATACAGGTACAACCAAGTTTCGTCTCCAGTCACAATTCTTTGCAAAAAGTCTTTGGGATTAGCGTCCCGCTTGTTTAAAGTTTGAAGTGCGAGATTCACCCTTGTTGCAAGCTGATCCTCGCGCAACAGTTTTGGCACCCATCGGGCAGAAAGCTTACTCAAGTCCAGGTGGTCTTTTAAAATTGAATGAGTTGATCCCACCGATAAGCCTAGATTGTCAGCTATAAACTCGACAGAATATCGTCGATCTTCTTCGACTAGTGCTCTCACACGATCGATGTTTTCATTGTTGATGGAGGTTGAAGGTCTTCCACTTCGAGTGCCGTCTTCGAGACACACTAGGCCATTTGAAAAACGATTAATCCATTCATAAAGGGTGGTCTTCTTGGGAGCAGTGTCTCCATAAACTTTCCTCACACTTTCAATAATATCACTTCTTCCAACCAAGTTTTACTAAAAATTTGATATTGCTTCTGACTTCGGATTTCTGGGATTCCATGTTGCTTCTGAAGGGTTAAACTTTCAAATGACATAATCTTCCAAATTCTGCATTTTCGGCAATCAAATTTTAACATGTTATTACAAAACTGTACAGGAATGAACATGTCGACTTATGATTTATCACGTAATTTCTAACGTGAATGGGAAATATTTTCCAGGTACTTTTTGAAGGCCCTACGTATATACACACGCACACACACACACACACACACACACACACACACACACTGGTGTATATATAAATAAAGGCATTGTTGAGCCTTTGAGACCTTGAATTTGGCTCCCTCTTTCTATGAAGGGGCCATTTTTGTGGGTGCTTGCCTTTGACCCATACTTCCTGCATAAAAATGAAAGCTTTCATTTTAGTTGTAACCAGAATGTTTTCTCAAGCAAGAGTATTCTAATCTATTTGATTCTTACAGTAAGACTGAGGTTGGCCATATAGTAGCTAATTTGGTATAAGGCTTACTCATAGTTCTCTTACTCTATTACTATAGCACAATTTAGCCACTGTTAAGCAGGGTGACTTTGGACACTCACAAATTTTATATTTTTATAAATAGTGCCATAACTTTGGTACCTACTATATGTTTCAGAAACAAAATGTAAATGTTATGTAGTATTTTTTATAATTTTTAAAACTTCAAAGTCATCCCGTTTATGGTAGGCCTACCTTTTATTTTTAAAATAAATGCAGATTGATAAGCTCTAATAAAACCAGAGACTCCTAACTTCATAGTTAGTGGCTTTGCTGATTTTTGCTGAAATGCATATGGTAGTAACTTGTATGGTATTTTGTTACAGAGAGAGAGAAAAGAAAGAAAACTATACAGTGATGACTGGGCCCTTGGAGATGAAGAAATTGAAGGGCATCATACATTTAATCTTGAAGAAAAAATTAACACCCCGAAATTTGACTTGAATTTTGTCAAAGATATGAGTGGTGGAGGTATGGCTTTTAGCACCCATCCCATTTTGTGATTTTGCCAAGTATGAGAGGGAGGATAACTTAACAACTATGAGAGTATGAGTGTTATATATTTTCTTTTTATTTTTGTTTTTAGCGTAGGCCTATTCATAAACTTTAAATATTCCTGCAGAGACTATTAGGTTTTCATGGTCTCGGAGGTTACTCAGGATTTAATTAACACTCGTACCTTTCTCTATTTTCAGAGTTCACTCTTGCATATATGCAAAAGAATGGATTCAATTGGCCTCTTCTTTTTAGAAGCACAAATAATTCAGGGATTGTGATTCCAAATGGTGATTTTACCATTAATGATGTCAGACTTTGTGTTGGTAAGCAAGCTAATTTTGTCTGATTTGAAAATTATTAAATGGTTTTGGCTAATATTAAGTTTTAGGGACACAAGATGCTGGTGGGTGGTCTGCCCATTTTATACTTTGGGGCAATCAGGGCAACTCATATTTGGGTTAGGTTACATTAGGTTAGGTGGTCATTCTAGAGTTGGTTAGTTATTTTTTCATGATCAATGTTTGGCCAGTCAGAGGTGAAAAAAAATTGTACCCAAAACTTAAATTGCTATAATTTTATACCCTGCATGTAGTTTTTAATATTACGGGTTTACCATACTGGTAATTAAAAATATTTCAAACTAAAAAGTGTAGATACGTGTCTAGTACAAGGAGGTTGACAATTGAAGTAGTTTAGCCTAATAGCCTATATATAAAATTTGGTTTTATATTGGGATCCCTACATATTTTTTATTTATTTATATATTTAGGCTATTTCAAAATTTGACTTTTAGCTAGCTTCAAACTTTTTCTTAACTTTAATATAATTTCTGTATTTACTATTAATCCTTTTTGCCATTGTTAGGGAATGTTGTTGTAAAGGAGGGACAGCTAATTATGATTTGAAAATTTTATTTCTCTTATTAGTCTTTTTGAATGGCTGTTTGGAGTATAATAGGGGTCTGTGATGTTGCCATGGTGGTTTAACGTGTACAGTAGCTGTCAAATGTTATGGTGGGTTACAGAAACTCTACACAAAATTTTACATTCCCAATCATACACCATCCCCAGGAACAGCAGCACAACATAAAAACATAACACACACAAAACATACCTTTTAGTACTTTATGGTATTTCCTTTCTTAATAATTCATGTAGCCTATGAGGCAATGAGTCTGCAAGTTTCTACAAATGTTCTGCAGGTATCTCCTCCCACACTTTCACTAAGGCTGCTTTCAACTTAGGAACTGAGCTAGTTTCAACATCCTGGTCATTTTTTCATTGTCAACCATAAATTTTCGATAGAATTAAGGTCTGGGCTATTACCAGGCCAGTCTTTAAAGTAATCCAGAGCACACAAATCAAACTACTCTTTCACTTGTACTTGTGTTGCAGGGAGCACCATCCTGCATGAATGTGTGTGCAATAATTTAGGCCGGGCTGAAACTCAAGATAGAATAATCAGTCATTAACAGTTGGCTTTTGATATAAAAATAAGATTCCTGAAAAAAATAATTGGTGGTCACCAACGTGTGTCTGGCCACCCCCATTTTTGTAAAAACATCTAATGCCGCACTAGCAAAATCAGGAAAATTGCAATATCTCTTCTTCTGAACATGCTAGAGAGATGGTTTGCATACCAAAAGATGCAGAATTTGATTTAGAACAAATTATTAAGAGTGGTATTTTTTCATAAAACCTTTAGTTTTTGAGTTATTTTAGAAAAACTAATTTTTGGGGCCCATAGACCCCCTTTCGATGGACCTTAGTGACAAAAAAAATTCTAAAATAAGCATGATTTGGCTTTTTGATTACTAACATCGCCCTAAAAGGATGTTGACATGGACATAGTGATCACATGATATGACTTTTCCTTGTTATCTTGCATCCATTATGCTTGATTAAAGAATAGAGGGTGGGGCTACTTCATGAACTTTTTTTAAACGTAATAAATTGAAAACTTTTTTTTTTTCAGGTGCCTTTGTTATAAGTTTCCAACTGCAATTTGTCATTGAATTCAACATTTGCAATATAAAGTATGACTTCTACAAGGAAAACAGTTGCTAAAGTACTTGGTGATGTACGTTTTATGCCAGCAGAACAGTTTCCTTTAGGGAAATTGCCTACGTTGAAGCAAGTTATTGAAAGGTGTTTGTGTTTCGGAGACTATAAAACAGATGCTGTACTGAGAGCTACTTCTGAGGAATTGCATAAATTGTGGGTCACATATAATGTTTATCCAATATCAGTAAATGCCATACAGAGCCGACTGAAAACCCAAATAAAGGAATTCAACCCCTTCTGAAGTATGACAAAAAGAAAAGGGGACCTAAATATCATCAAGATCTGGATGATTTTCTGAAAACTGTAAACGTTTTATTTGACATATATCAACATGATCACAAACTGTTGGCAGATACAGAGAAAAAGCACTTACTAAAAATGACTGAATCTGATTACCAGTTTTATGAGGTAGGTCTGTTGATTGAATTTCAAGTTGTAAATTATTAATTAATATTAATTAATTATTATTATCATCAATTATTAATAATTTGCTACAATTTTTAAAGTGCATTTAATAAGTTAGTAATATCAATAATACACTATTAATGATGTTAATGATAAGTAATATTTTAGTATTTTCTCATTTTTGTAAGAATTTCAATTTACATATAGAGACCCATAGATAAAAGATACATTATAGTGTAATGAAATATAATCACTTTGTAGGACCAGAAAACAACTAGGCATGGTTACTGTACCCTGAAAGAAGTCCCAGAAACAGCCACTGACTTAAAATTCAAATCACGGGTTATTCAATCTCAAAAAGCAAAAGAATCAGTTCCTCCTCCTCATCCTCCTGAACCTATGGACATTCCTGAGTTGACAGATAGCGACAGTTGTAATGATTCATTTGATGCAGACTATGTTCCAGAAGTCTCAACATTACAGAACAGAACTAGATTACGCTCATTAGCTGAAGCATGTGACAGGTATAGTACTGAAAGATAAATCTTTTAATACAGCTTAAAGTGAAATCATTGTGACTAAGAGATTAAGATTACCAATAAATTATTCATTGACAATAGATATGTAAATCTACTTTAAATATCCTAACAGATATCAAGTAAGTGATAGAGCAGGAGCGGCTATTGGTTCTGCTACATTGGTGGACTTTGGAGTAATCACCCCAGATAACATACAAAATGTTATTGATAAGTATGTTTTTAATCACTCTAGATATTACATTTCTTAGCTTCTGCTATAAGTTCTAAATCACCAGATTTACTATTATTTTTAATTAGCGTCAAAATTTCTATTTTGTTTATATTAATTAGTTTCAAACAGGACACTGACATTTGTATTTTGTATATTTGTATAATGCTAATGCAGTAATGCATGGCCAATATTTTTGAAATACTTTTCAGAAACAAGTTGAGAAGGGAGAGAGCTAAATTGAGAGCTGAAAGGAAGAAGGAAGAAGTGATATTTGAAAAAGTGACTGGCATTGGCTTTGACGGTAGAAAGGATGCTACACTTGCTGTTAACAAAGTAAATGAAAAGTATTATACATCCACAATCCTAGAGGAACATTATGTCATTACTGGAGAGCCAGGTAAATGGAAATGATTGTCATACAGTTATAGGCGTTATGCTGTTATATTACTGTACTATAAAGTAATATTTCAATTACTTAAAAAATTTTCTTTTTAAGTGACAACTGTCCAGTTAACTTTATTCCTTCCTTTTTCATTTTTATTTAATTGTAAAATTAATTACATTTATTTTCAGATGATTTCTACCTCGACCATTTTACCCCGGAGAGTGGCAAAGGCATTGACATTGCTCATGGCATTTATAATCATTAAAGGGACAGAACTGAGGCCAAATTAAACTTAGTTAAAGCAGATGGGACAAATACTAACACAGGACATATGCATGGGTCAATCAAATATTTGGAAATGTTTTTAGGGCAACCTCTTCAGTGGGATATTTGTCTTCTGCATCTAAGTGAATTGCCACTTAGACACATCTTCATAACTTTAGATGGGACAACAAAAAGTCCAGACAAATTTTCTGGCCCTATTGGTTCTCAGCTCAATGGGGATGTGTCAGAATGGAATGTTGTGGACTTCAAATCTATACCTTATCCTGCATTTGTGCTTCTACCAAATGAGGTGGTCAATAATTTATCAACAGACCAATACTATGGATACTGCATCTGCTGGGCAATTATTACTGGTGAAGTGGATGAAGACCTTGCACTCTTAGAAGTTGGCCTGCTAAATCACTCTCGATGGCTCACCTTAGCCTGTAGAATTCTTCGCTTTTATGTTTCACAAAAAAGACCCAGTAAGAACCTCAAAATCATAGTAGAATTCATCATCAAAGTATACTTTCACAGTTGGTTCAATATCAAGGCTAATAAGAGGCTAAGTGATGGGTCAAGAAACCTATTCAGTATGATCCAAAGAGTAAATAAATTCCCTGACAGGAAAATTAGAGAAATTTGTTATGATGTATTAAACAATAACAGCTATTTTGCTCATGGTGAAAATATTTTAGTTGGAATGCTGGCTGATGAAGAGGTGAGGAGGTGTGCTGTCAATAAAGTTCTGTGTCTGAGGGGAGTTATAGAGGATTTTGATGATGAATCTGGTGTAGCAATGATTTTGCAGGTGGAATAATTGAAAGTGATGATGAGAATGAAGAGGATCATGAAGGTGGTACTGATGAATATCCTGCTATAGATGAGAATGTTAGGGTCTTTAGAAAGCCAATCATCAATTTCAAAGCTTCTGCATACCACAAGCTGTCTGCTATGTCCCAATGGGAAACTGTTCCACCTGTATTAAAAGAATTCAGTAATGATGAACTGCGTGATATCATTAATACCGCATTGAAACTGGATCACGAGTGCCACAGTCAGAATGTTGAAAGGCACATCAAGCTTGTCACTGAAGCATCTTGGCTGTTGTAGGTCATGAGCGTAGAGATGGTCTTATTAGAAACAAAATTAGATCACGTAAATTAATGAAAGATTTTGTGTCTAAAAATATTTTAAGTTCTAGATTATTATTTATCATGCTAAAATATGACAAAATGACAATTTGTTAATTGTATAATTTAATGTTTGGTGTTTTGGAATGTCAAAAAGCATTTTCAATGAATTTAAAATGGCTGATTTTGATTGCTGATTGAAAACCACTAATACATGTCAATTTGCAGCTTGAGAATGTTTTTGTGTTGACATTCAGTTGAAAGGGGGTCTATGGGCCCAAAAAATGTTTTTCTAAAATAACTCAAAAACTAAAGGTTTTATGAAAAAATACCACTCTTAATAATTTGTTCTAAATCAAATTCTGCATCTTTTGGTATGCAAACCATCTCTCTAGCATGTTCAGAAGAGATATTGCCATTTTCCTGATTTTGCTAGTGCGGCATTAGATGTTTTTACAAAAACGGGGGTGGCTGGACACGGTGGTGGTCACCAATTATTTTTTTCAGGAATCTTATTTTTATATCAAAAGCCAACTGTTAGTCACTGATAAATTAAAATCAAACAAAAATTATAGTTTCAGCCTGGCCTGTCACTGCATTACACTTGTCAAAACATTCCTCCAGATTGTCATACAATAAATCAAGGTACCGTACCTTTCAATGTTCATGGTAACATCTTTAAAAAAATTAAATTACCCATTCTATAATAAGAAAAACAACCCTGCAGCATGACTGAATCAGGGTGCTTTAGTCTTCATGGTGTACTGTGGGTTGAACATGTCCAATTTCCGGGGCTGTCTCGCCTTCCCTCGTTTAGTACCTGACACTGTAAACACGCTTTCATCTGATCACAAAATGCACTGCACTTTCTCCAAAGGCAAGTCTTTAATTTCCTTAGCAAAACTAATTCATTTTGCTTTGTGGTGGGTGGTCAAGAAAGGTTTCTTTGCTGCCTTCCTCATTGGCAGATCAAGATCTTGTAGCAAATAATGCTGCACAGTTCTTACGGATGCATTACCCATTAATGCAGGATAAGTTTCCTTTATTTCACGTGCTGTTTTTGTAGGTGAGGCATTCAGCTGTTTGTTAATAACATTGTCTTTTTACTACATTTACATGGCTGTCCAGACTTTGGTAAATGTGTGGATGTCTTATCACCAACTGCTGCCCTGCAGCACTGAAGCCGCCATTCAATAGTTCTTTGAGCGACTCCTGTCATTTTCACAATAGCTTTTGCACTAAAACCAGCCTTATCCAGGATGTATATATGGCTGATAGTATCCTGAGATATAATGTGCTTAGGTGCCATGTCACACTGAGCAATCTCAAAAAAATGTTTGAATTTAGACACAAGCACTCGAATATCAGCCACTAAACAATGCTCCCCCTTCATGCCTGGATGAACATGGAATGACAGTCTGAGGTGTTGCTACAGGACCAGGCAATATGCCAGATTAGCCATATTTATAATTCCACCCATACAGGCTGGCTGGGAAGGGTATGAATGGAAACATCAAATGTTGTGGCTGGTTTGTGTGACTCGCCACAACATTTGATGGCTACTGTATATGGATGGGATAATGCACGAGATGAAACCAAGAATGCTGAAGAGGGGCATAACCTGATTTGGGAAAAAAAAGAAGTGGCTGTCATATCTGCTGTGTGCTGATGTGCTTTCTTGGTGAATCAGAATGAATTAGAGTAGCAACAAGTTTTGATGTATGTGAAATAATATTGAAAGTCCTTTGAAATGAAAGTTAATATTCTTGTCACTGAAAGGGAAGGAGTCATCGTGTAATATTGTGGCAATTGAATTTAAATATCTGGTGTGTGTGATTGATGAAGCAGGTAGAAATACAATGGAAGCTGAAAGCAGAGTGAATTCAGGGCAAGTGAATCATGGTTGCAATAATTAATTAGTGATATACTGATTCCATGAAAAATTACCAATGCTGATTCTTTGCATATATTTTTAAAAAATCAATTCTGTACATAAATTTAACTAATGTGAAGACTTTCAATTTTCACATTTGTAAATTTCAAATTTGTTTAAATGTCTTTCCTTAGTTCACTCCACAATATACAGCACCAGAATTTGTTGCTCGTATACCATAGCTGAAATGATGTTAGAGAGTTTTATTACTCAGTAAAATGATTAATTAAATTTAAATATTGGTATAAAACTAAATAAAGTAATTGTTTTTCCTGATGTTGAAGGTATTTTCTTTCTTCAACAATATTAATAACAACAAAATTTTTCATTAAAATTTTGAGTCCCTGGTGGCCAATTTGAATAAAAAAAAAAAAATGGATATATAATTTGGGTTTATAAAATTATTAAAATGCTTAAAATAGTCAACATAATAAGGTGGTTAAATATATAAATTATAAAGTGCAACTTAATAATGGAGTAGGAGATTACAATTGTTTATAAATTTAGAGATTAGCTAGTTAGAGAAAATACAAATTTATGGCTAACTTAACTTATTAATTTTTACCTTTTTAGTGAATGTTAAATATTTTTATATAATTACACTTTGAAGAGAGTATAAATTACCATGATGTTTTTGTCTGTTCAGTTTTCTATAAATATAGGTTCTGTTTTGTAATGAAAATTTAAAATGTCAAAGAATCGGCTAAATTTGGCTGATGCCAATGCTGATTAATTGGTACACCACTAGTTATTATTGAATCATTTTGGTAGGAAGGAAGTGCTTGAGTGTAGATGTAGTAAAGGGTTTATATAAATGTGTAGTGGCACTACCACTACTTGGGCCAAAATGTGGTGGCACTACCACTAGAGCTACACATTTGGAAAAGTAGCACGCTATCGCTACTTTTGAAAAGCATTCAAAATTGGAATAATAATTCCCCAATATGTATGGTGTGTGCAATTTGTGCAAGTATTAGAAAATAGCATCATTGTACATGTCTGTAAATTACAAATTCAGTAGCTAAGTTGTTGCTTTCAGTTACTGAACAACTGTGCGAGGAAAAAAGGTGTATACTGTATACAGGGTGTCCCATAAGTCTGGAATTATAGGGTAAAATAAGTAATTCATGTTTTTCCATTTATGCAAGTGCCCATGATGTCTTTGAGTAAAGAAGAATGCATCCAGGTAATTCTGCTTGAAGGAAATCGGAGTTAGAGGGAGGTCATTGAGGAATTTAACAGATTGCATCTGGACCACGCACTGATAACACACAGCTGTGTTAGCAAACTTGTAGCAAAGTTCAGGAAACGGGATCCATAGGAGGTAAACCATGCAGTGGACCTCCGAGGACATCCACTGACAATGACACAGCCACTACCATCCTCGCTCATTTCACAAAGTCCCCAAAAGTCTCTCTGGCATTTTTATTGCCATTTTTATCATTTTGCCTTATGGTTCCAGACTTATGGGACACCCTGTAGAACAATAGGACATGAATAAAGCAGGCAAAAGGAGGAAACGAATATCTCGTTACATCTTCTATAGTGGTAGGATAGTAAAAATTGTGTTGATTCAATTCACAGTTCTTTAATTGCTAAAATTGTAGGAATAAGTGCTACTAGTAGAACTGGACTTTTTCATGCTACTTTTTGACCACTCCCTAGTGAAAATAATAGTCAAATACAGACTTTATTTATAATAATTTATAATAAAATAAAATAAGTGTGATTACATGTATGTGGTAGCATCAGGAACTCTATGCTGACCAAGCTAAATATAGCCCATTCCAGCTGATGATGCAGGCAGACTTCTAAGCACACCACATTGTTGTTAGTGGCCCAAATTTAATTTTTCATTGCTTTTATTTATTGCAATATTATTACTTTGTAAACTATAAGAACAACAACTGGTTTTTATTCACTTTAAAAGTAGCGAGTAATGGTTGGAATTCCTCTAAAATGTAGCACCCCTACTGCTTTTGCTACTTTTCCTCAAAGCAGCGGTGCTACTGCTACTCCCAACACTGCCGTAATGTGCATTTGTGCCAACAGTGATGTATGAAAGAGAGATGCTTGTCTGGTATGAGAGCTCACTGTCAGAAGTGAAAGAAGCTGAGATGAATAATTTAAGAAGCATGATTAGTGATAAAACATATTTTGGTCATTTGAGAAATGAGGATATTGAGGAAAGGTTAATAAAAGTCATTAGGATGAAAATGAAGTATAGTGTACTATGTATGGACATATGGAGAGAATGAATACATAAATGATAATGAGAAGTACAGTAGATGATGACTACTTGCATACTCATGATTGCTTCTGATACCTCATTACTTGAGGTATATGCGTACCTCATCATGAAGGCATTAAAAGGTGGAAAGATGTAATTAGTGTTTGAATAAATATTGGGTTGATATAAACATAAATGATGGAGGAATGGGAGCAGTTTGTGAGGCATGTAAATGAAGACATTGATATCTCCTAATATGCCACGAAGTATGCCCCAACCTTTTTATGGAAAGTAACAGTGGGGTGGTACCGTACCTTATTACCAGTGGTGATCCCTATGTAGCTGTGTGTGTGTAATTGAGTTGAGCATCTTCAGTCCCAAATTTAAGCATTGTGGCAACCCTATGGGATATATATATATATATATATATAATATATGCCATAAATAAAGGCCATAAACCCTCCATCCCCCAATATAATGCTCTGCGGAGACTTTAACTTCCCATTTATAAAATACAAAAAGGTGAATAGGAATATATATATATTCACCAGGACAAGGGGGGCACAAGAGAAGATCAGGAACAAGCAAAAATGTTGATGGCTCTCACAAACGAGTTTATGCTGACACAGGAAATAACAGAAAATATCAGAAAAAATAACTGCCTGGATCTGGTATTCACGAATAACACGAACTTGATTGCTGATATAAAAATAACCCCAACCATTATCTCAGACCACAACTTAATCGAGATATCAACAAATATGATGGCAGCATTAGAAGACAATACACATATTGTGGAAAAAAGTAAATTCGGGGCCTTTAACTTAAACGCGAAGACTATAAATTGGGAAGCAATCAGATCGCACATGGCCCAAATAGAATGGAGAACAATTTTCGAGAATAAAACAACGGAAGAAATGCTAACAACTTTGGAGGAAAAAATGCTGAGAATTTTAGAAAAATATGCTCTGAAATCACAGCCAAAAGGAAAGAGGAACTGGCTAGAAAGGCAAAAGAGAAGACTATTCCGCAAAAGAAAGAGAGTGGAGGCGAAGTTAGGAAACTGCGGAGATAATGGCAGGAAAATAATAAAAGAAAAACTGGAGGGTATCGATAGGGAAATACAAGCCCTGATTAAGGACCATACAGAGAGGGAAGAGGAAAAGGCGGTAGAAGCAATAAAGGAAAATCCAAAATACTTCTATAGCTATGCAAAAAGGAAAACAAAAATGCGCGCTGCTATTGGGCCCTTAAGGACGGGAAATAATGAACTAACCGACGATCCAAAAGAAATATCTGATACATTGAGAGCTCAATATGAATCTGTTTTCAGTACCCCAAAAAGTGACAAAGCGATACCTGACATAAATGCATTCTTTGAAGAGGAATTGCAAGGAGAGTATATAACAGACTTTGATTTTACCTCAGAAGATGTAGTGAGAGCTATAGGACAAATGAAACCACATTCAGCTGGAGGTCTGGACAATTGGAACGCATTATTAATTAAAACTGTAAAAATGAAATAGCTACACCCTTTATACTGGATATGGAGAAGATCCCTAGACACTGGGGAAATACCGAGCATCTTGAAAAGAGCAAACATTGTCCCTATATATAAAGGAGGGGACAGATCTCAAGCAAAGAACTATAGACCAGTGTCATTGACGTCCCACCTCACCAAAGTATTTGAAAGAAAATTTATGATTTCCTGGAGACACGGGAAAGATTCAACGAAAATCAGCATGGATTCCGATCAGGTAGATCATGCCTATCACAACTAATAGAGCACTACAACAATATCCTAGATGCACTGGAAGGCAATGACAACTACGATGTTATATACACAGATTTTGCTAAAGCTTTTGATAAATGTGACCATGGTATAATAGGACATAAAATTAAAGACATGGGAATAACAGGCAAAGTGGGAAAATGGATCTACAACTTCCTTAGTGATCGTCTGCAGGTCGTCAAAATTCAAGGTATATCATCATCAGAATCGGAAGTACGCAGCTCAGTACCACAAGGGACAGTACTGGCCCCACTCCTGTTCATTATCATGCTAACAGACAAAGACAGCGGAGTAAACAGCAATAGTATAGTAACATCCTTTGCAGACGATACAAAGATCATCAGAAAAATCAGCGATGTACATGATGTGGAGGCCTTGCAGAGGGACACGAACAAAATATACAAATGGTCAGAAGACAACAACATGTCATTCAACGCCGAGAAATTTCAACTCTTGAGATATGGTAGAAAAGAAGAACTTAAACAGACTGCATATTATGCTCCAGATAGACAGGAAATTCAGAGAAGCATGAAAGCGATTGATCTCGGGATAATAATGACAGATGATGTGAAATTCGAAACACAAAATCAGATAGCGATAAATAAAGCAAAAAGAGTCGCCGGACAGGTTCTAAGAACGTTCAAGAGAAGGGACAGGACAGTAATGATTCCCCTGCTAAAAACACGGATTATACCAAAACTTGAATGCTGCTCAGTTTTGACGTCCCCATATAAAAAGGAAGAAACGCAAAGGCATTTCACAGCCAAGATTGATGGCTGCAAAGAACTCAACTACTGGGAAAGACTACGTAAACTAAATCTGTACTCACTGGAAAGAAGAAGAGAGAGGTACATCATAATCTAGCGAGTGGCGTTCCTCAGGGTTCTGTATTGGGCCCCTTGCTTTTTCTTATATATATTAACGATTTAGATGTCGGCCTAGTCAGTACAGTTTCAAAGTTTGCGGATGACACGAAGCTGGGTGGTAGGGCGATTAATGACGAAGATAGAGGTAAAATTCAGGAAGATCTGAATAAAATCGTTGATTGGTCAGTCACATGGCAAATGAGATTTAACGTTGATAAGTGCAAAATTTTGCATATAGGTTCGCGTAACGGTAATTTTGCGTATAGTATGTCAGGGAAAGATTTAACAAGCGTAGAGCAGGAAAAAGATTTAGGAGTTATAGTCACTGGTGATTTAAAAGTAGCGAAACAAAGTACAGCAGCGGTCAATAAGGCGAACAAAGTGTTAGGTTTTATAGCTCAAAATTTTGAGTACAAATCGCGCGATATTATAGTTCCACTTTATAAATCATTAGTTAGACCCCATTTGGAGTACGTGGTCCAATTTTGGAATCCGCATATGCGCAAAGATATAGACAAAATCGAAAGAGTTCAAAGACGAGCAACTAAGATGATTCCGTCGCTTAGGTCAAAGTCGTACGAGGATAGGCTTAAGGAGTTAAAATTGACAACACTCGAGACTAGGAGGTTAAGGGGTGATCTAATCCAGGTTTTCAAAATTATGAATGGGTTCGATAACGTAGATAGAGATAGCTTTTTCGAAATATCTCAATATAATAGGACTAGAAATAACGGGTGTAAGTTGACAAGTAGAAGGTTCGAGACAGCAGTTGCGAAAACCTTTTTACGCATAGAATAGTAAATAGCTGGAATAGTTTGCCGGTAGAAGTAATTAGTAGCACGTCTATAAACATGTTTAAAAATCGATTAGACGCGTATGTTGATAGAAAGGGTATAGTTTAAGGTAGTAAAATTAAGGCTTTCTGGGGATAGATCCCACAGCTCAACACAAGTGTTGTGGGATATAGGGAGGCAGCATCTTGGGTTAGGGGATACTCTCTGTCCTTACACACCCCATTTAAAGAGATTCCTCTGCCGAGCGGTGCCCCCCTTAGTACTGTGAGGTATTGAAAAACTCATGATCTTCACTTGCCCCACAAACACCTTTAAATGGGAGACCCAAAATGGGTGCACACACATTTCTACATTACTGTACAGTCTTTACAGCCACACCTACACATTTTCTCGTAAGTGTATATATTGTAATGTATATGATTGTAAATTTTGACTTGGTCCGCAATCGATATGGACCGTGACTTGATGGATACCGTAAGGAAATTGACTGGATTCTTTGGATCTGATATATTTGCATGTCCGTTATAAATAGATATAGTGTGTAACATATTTGTGGATAGTAGTCTATTATGACTTGATCCTCTGGATCCAGAGATTCTATCTTTAATTTTAAATCGATAATTAATTAGTTTTAAATTGAAAATTATTTAGTTTCGTAAAAATTTGTCGTTGCCAATTTACCGGTAGTTTTTACATAAATTTCTTATGTTCTTGTGGTTCGGAACCCACGTAAAATTGTAGGTCCCCTCCGCCACCACGGAGGACACACAATACACGATTACGTACACAGTTAGGTAGACCAGCCATGAGTGGATCCTAGGGTCTTTGTTGGTCTGAAACATTATAACATTATAACATATGGAAAATGATCGAAAAACTGGTACCAAACCTAAAACTAAACCCAATTACCATTCAAACAACACTGGAAAACAGGAAAGGCAGAATGTGTAGTGTTCCCAAATTAAAAGCACGACAAGGGACCTCCTCAACCCTGAAGGAAAATAGCTTGGTTGTCAGGGGGCCAAGACTTTTCAACCAGCTTCCTAAGGACCTCAGAAACGTAACGGGGGTCAAAGTTGAAGTCTTCAAGAAAAGACTGGATGCCTGGCTCAGGACAGTACCAGATGAGCCGGGCGTGCCTGGCTATGTATGGTGGAGAGTGCAAGAAAGTAACTCGCTCCTCCACCAGGCCAGACCTAGAGGCGGGGCCACCAGCTTGACCTCCGTGTGAAGAGACCAACACACGAAACAACATAAGGTTCAAGGTATAAAGGTATATATATATATATATATATATATATATATATATATATATATATATATATATATACACACGGTGAACCAAAATGGTGGACAGTAGGTTGAATACGGTTTGTGTTATATTATATTATAACTATGGTGTTCATTATAACTATGGTGTTTGTGTTATATTATATTAAATATTATAACTAAATTTTATTTAAATTTTATTTTGTATTATAGTATACAAAAAAATTAAATATGTATTCTCAAATAAACGTTATCATTTACTGTCCACCTACATTTGGTTCACCCTATATATATATATAATATATATATATATAATATATATGATCAAAAGTATTCGGACACCGCATGGTTTTGGGAAAAATGGTTTTATTATGGCATTTAGTAACTAGTAGGTCCACCCTTTGCTTTTATTACAGCGTCAACACGTCGAGGCATACTTTCCACCAGTTTTCGGTAAGTCTGTGCAGGAATGGCTCGCCACTCCTCTTGCAGAGCTGATGCAAAAGATGCAAGTGAAGCCGGGCGTGGTGTGCGGTTTCGTATCCGTCGCTCCAGTTCGTCCCACATGTGCTCGATTGGGTTGAGATCGGGGCTCTGAGCAGGCCAGTCTAACAAATCCACCTTATTTTCACGAAACCAGTCCTGCACACGCCTTGCAGTATGGCAGGGAGCTCGATCCTGTTGAAACAAACAATGGCCATCTCCGTAGTATTGCCACAGTGTAGGGAGGGCCGAATTGTCCAGAACGTCGAGATAAACGTCAGCGTTCATGGTAGTGGGTATAACAACCAACGGCCGAGCCCTAGCCAGGAAAAAAACCCCATACCATGATGGACCCTCCCCGAACTTCACCGTTGACGTACACAGTCAGGAAAGCCGTTCTCCGGGCTGTCGCCACACCCAAACCGCCCATCAGACTGGAAGAGTGAATACCGCGACTCGTCGCTCCAAAGAACAGTTTTTCCAGTCCTCCACGGTCCTGGAACGACGGGAGACCACCAGCCAAACGACGCGTGGCATTAACTTTTGTAATCAGTGGCTTGTGTACAGCTGCTCTACCATAATAACCGAGTCTGTGCATCTCTCTGCGGATAGTTACAGTACTAACGGAGGTACCGGATGCTCTTCCTACCTCCTCAGCGATGGAAGCGGCAGAGGACGTGCGGGACTTCTTGACATGTCATACCAGACTACTTCTATCACGTTCCGTCAGTTTGCGTGGTCGTCCGGAACGTTTTTTCGCGTTAGTTGCACCGTCGTGCTTCCATCTCATGATAACATCCGCTACAGTCGACTATGGTATATCCTGTTTGGCTGCAATGTTTCGTATAGAAACATTACTTAAATAACATCTGATGACGAGTTCACGTTGGAACTCGGAGAGTTCACGTCCGCGCGGCATAGCTTCACAACAGTTACTGATAACTTAACAGAACACCTCAGCATTATAGTTTCGCCACGCTTTTTCCCAGCATACATTTCGGCGAAGGTGATATTTGCAGAAATGCGGATTTTCCGGGGTGTCCGAATACTTTTGATCATATAGTGTATATTATATATATATATATATATATATATATATATATATATATATATATATATATTATATAAAGTGACATTGGGTCTGGGTAGTAATTGGATGGAGACTGTCCTCCAGTCCCAGATTATGTAGTGACCTGTGGTTCGGATCCCACGTAAAGCTGTAGATCCCCTCTGTCATATGACCTTAGATGTTGTGAAGGAGGTTAAACAACCCCACTTAACCCTAGAATGCATAACCCGGGCCTCTGAGGCCTGCCGGGTGTTATATATGAACTTGTTATATCCGGGTTATGCATTCTAGGGATATATATATATATGGTAATTCAATAAGTATCCGCACTTTTTATTTTCTCAATTTTATTTTCACGTCTGATAGATTATAAACACACCACTTCTCAACATAGTCTCCGTTTCTCAATGCACTTAGTCCAGTGATCTACAAGCTGGACTAGGTAGTAGGCTAGGTGTAGCTGTAAACCCTAGCTCCTGTCCCAAAGCTGAATCCTATCTGCTTTGCAGATAGCTGGTGAGTGAAGCTATATTTTTTGGGCCTCTTTGTGAGTGACTCATTGCCCACATCAGGCTAACATCATAAAAAAGAAAAAACTAGTGTTTGTAATTTACTATTACTTATTCGGACTATAGTGGATTTAATTTTCCTAGAAGAGTTCCTTGTTCCATGCATGGTCTGTGTATCATGAAAAAACCTCAGGGAACCATGCTGAGTTCAATTACACACACACACACACACACACACACACACACACACTTGATTGAAGAGTTTGTTCTTGGAGAACTGTAACTTAGTAAAGAATAAGAGGATGAGTAGATGGTACATGTTTGTTTGCAGACCATTTTGGAAATTCAGTTTCCATCATCAGTGCTAAAAAGTGAAAAAGTGGAGATATAATGAGAAAATTTTTATATAATATATATTATGTAGTCATATGATGATAATTTAAAGTTAAAAAGGTATATACTCTAAAATGTAGAGAACTAAGATAATGGTTAAAAGAAATGAATATTGAAAATAAATCTTATCTGGTTATTATACGGGGTGGGGGTTTAATCAACCATTCCCAACCTTCATGCAATTAACCCCCCCAGGTACCCATTAACTTTTTTTTTTTTTTTTAGGATCAAAGCGAATGTTGGATGTTATGGATGTTAATACGCAGAAGAATGTTGAAATGACCATGAAGGATTGGCAGAGGTATTATGAAAGTCAAGACAAAGATAAACTATTAAATGTGATTTCCTTAGAATTTTCACATACGAAGCTAGAAAATTTGGTTGAAGCTCCCACAGTGGTAAGTTGAGATAAAAATAGTGTTGCTAAAGGGTTTTGAACCTGTGTGGCTGTGTGGGTTGGCCATTTTTAGTGTTAAAAATTTTTAATCTTCAATTTTTAATTTTTACATAAAAATAAAACATTCATTTAAAAAAAAAAAAAAAAAAAAAAAAAAGTTTACCATCAGTGATAAAGGCTATATATATATATATATATATATATATATATATATATATATATATATATACTTTAAAATTTAATTTTTTGTAAAGATTACACCAGTACATATTTGAAAACTTGTCGATCGATTTTTACAAACTAGTTGGTGATTCTATATAATTTGAGTGCGCTGATCTCAAAAATATAGTTAGTTTTTCCCTATCACGTATGGTTTTCTTACTACAGGGTGTGTCATAAATCCCTCATTTATCCTCAAATGTGAACCATCTTATCAAGACCAACATTGGATTGCACATGCTGAACCATAAATTTTGTTGTTATAGACTACAGTAACGCTTACATATAATGTAGGGTAAATATATATAACATCCAGTCCTGTTCCCAGCAAAATACTCTCTCCCTCCCATCAATGGGTGGTTAACATTTGGGGACAGATAAGGTATTACAACACCTCTTGTAGCACGAAATCTTTAGGTGATAGAGTAAAACCTAATTAAAGCAGAATTAAATAGCTCCTAGCTCTTGGACAAGCATATTGCTTGTTTATGAAAGAATAAAAAAATAACTGAAAGAAACAAAATATATTTACCTTCTTTACTTGCAAACATTTCAGGACTTATTCCAAAGACTTAAGACTACGAAGGTAGATATGACTAATGACGACTAAACCGGTGCTTCTTTGATGCTTTCTTATGCTGTGTGTTAGGCTGATCTCGTTGCAGACACCAGCAGTAATCCGCCATCATATTTGTATGCCATCTTCCTTGATATCATCTTTCCATGGTTTTGATGTCCTGGTGAAATTGTTCCCCTTGCTCCTCACTGACATCTCCGAGATTTTCGGGAAAACGGTCAAGGTGCAAAAATAAGAAGTGAACTTTCAGGCTCATGTTGCAGCCTAAGGCGCAAAACTTTTTAAGCATATTTTCCACCAGTCTCATAATTTTGGCTTTTGTAGTTTCCCAAGAAGTTTTCAACATCTTTGAAACCAAGCCATGCTTCTTTTTCTTTATTGGTCATTGTGTTCAGGAAATGATCATTTGTCAATAACTTTCTAATCTGAGGACCTATAAAAACACCTTCCTTTATTTTCTCGTAGCTAATCTTTGGATATTTTGAACAAATGTACTTGAAACACTCACCTTCTCTATTCAATGCTTTGACATACTGCTTCATCAAGCCTAACTTAATGTGCAAGGGTGGTAGGAGGATTTTATTTGGTTCAACTAGATGTTCATGTAAAATGTTCTTTGATCCTGGGGTAAGATTCTCTCTAGGGGGCCAAGTTTTCCTCTTCCAGTGCTGGTCACGTGCTCGACTATCCCATTCGCAGATGAAACATGGCATCTTAGTGTATCCTGATTGCTGCCCAAGTAACATGCAAAGGACTTTGAGATCCCCACACAATATCCATCTGTGATTTTGATACTGAATTTTTTCCAGAAGCAGTTTCATGGTATCATAGGTCTCTCTTAAACGAGTAGAATGGGCCACTGGGATTGATGCATATTTGTTACTATTGTGCAGTAACACACTTTTTAGACTGGTTTTAGAGGAATCTATAACAACCTCCAGTCACTGGTTTGGTATTCGATGCCTAGCTTGCACACTAATCCTGTTATGTCCTTGCAAAATATCAAGGGACCATCATCATCGAAAAAAGGCACGAAGTCTCTCTCACGATTTCTGTACCAAGCGAAGTATGTGTCGGATGCCAATAAATTGTTCTCCTGCAATCTAGACCCCAAAAGTTCTGCAGAGTCCTTAGGCAGATTCAAATCCATGACTAAGTCATTTAGTTCGGCTTGGGTTAATGGTTTAGGACAGTGATATGGGGCAATTTGAAAATGCTACAATAAAATGAAATTTATACATAATAATAAAATTATAAAATAATGAAATTTATACATAATAATTGAATGAAATTTATACATAATTATTCAACTCGTTTGGCGAGAGAGCTACTGTTACCATTCCCATCTTCATATTTGGTGGAATGTGGTTTTAGTGCTGTAAGTGACTTACTACAGAAAAAAAGAAACCGACTGGATATCACAAAACGAGGAGACTTAAGACTGAAGCTAACTAAGTTAGTGCCTGAAATCAAAACCATTTGTAGTAGACATCACGCTCAAGGATCTCACTAACTTGAGATTATCAAACTTTGAATTTGCTGTATTTTTACCTAATATTGTGAATTTAAAGTGGTATTATTGATTAAATTACTTTTTTGTGAATTTAAAATTGCAACTTTTCAACTGAAGTTTTATTTCAAGGAAATAATAGTTAGCTTCAATCTCAAGTTTCTTGACTCATAGTTAATGTAACTCATATTTAATGTACTCATATTATTGAAATTTAAAATTATAACTTTTCAACTGAGAAATTTTATTTCAAGGTAATAATTTAGTTAGCTTCAACCTCAAGTTTATTTACTCATATTGAATGTACGGTAACTCATATTAAATGTACTCATATTATTGTAAATTTTAAATAATACCTTTTCAACACCAAATTTGTTTTTATATTAATGGGGGGCATCAAATTTTTTGAGGTGTCGATGTGGGGCATGGCGCAAAAAAGGTTGGGAACCACTGGTTTAGGAGGATCTCGGTCAGCTGTTGGCTGTTCATAAACATCATCATTGTCTGGATTTGGAGCTGAATCAGAATCTGAATTGTATTGATCCAGACTCGAGTGGGCGGGGAATAGGAACTTCTGGACCATGGGGTACCGACCGGCCTTGTTGCAGATGGAAGACTTGGGTATTGAAGGCTCTCTTTATTCTTTGCATTATAACCTTTAACATTGCAAGAACAGAAGTAGCAGTCGTCGGTATGGTTTCTAGGCTCGCGCCATACCATAGGGATCCCAAATGGCAAACTTTTCTTTTTACCTTTGCTCCAATTCCTTAGTGCCGCAACACACGTAAGACAAACCTTGTGTGGAGCCCAACTTTTGTCTTGATTTCCTAATTTAACTCCAAAATAAGCATGATAAGCTCTCTTAATGAAGGTCATTACATTTGTCCTTTGTTTACAACAACATACCGACCACAAATATAACAAAATATGTCTGGACTATGGGTACATCCTCTAGAAGCCATTATTAAAATTTTAAAGACGTAATGTTAGAATTATCTATCTGAAAAATATGAAAAAACGAAATTAATTAAAGATAAAAAAGGTAAAAAATTACAAAACGCCCCAAAATTGTTTTGCTAATAACTTTAAAACTGTGGGTGATAGAAAAAGACTGGTAGCATTTTTGAATTCAGCGCAGCGAACTGCTTCAGAATCACAACTCAAAATAAAGAAATCGATTTTCATGCAGACTGGTGTTATTTTACAGGTTAAAAAAAATATCCATATATTAAATGGGAATTAATCCTGGGGTGTTGCACCAAAAGCGATGGTCATCCACATCGTTTATACGCATGATGAGATTTTAATTCTAACAACATATGATGATTTTGATTTGGGTAGGATAATTTTCGTACGTATTTCACACGCTGGTGATGAGTGAGGAGGGACAAAAACTGACACAGCGCTTAGGCCAGATGAGTGCCACCCATTCCACTATCTCCTGGATTATTATTATTATTATTATTACTACTACTACTACTAGCACTGTTGTTTGTTGAACCCCTGACCTCAGTGTCTTTGCTTCACTTTGAGACAAACTGCGTTATGTACTGAACTATGGGCGCTGGCTACTTTGTATGATACAATGGTTACCAACCTTTTCTCTCCCAAAGCAGCCTCAAGGAGTTTCGTCTCCCACTGTTCAATAGCCCCCCCTCCCCCAACACCATGCGCAGTGACACTCGTAAGTATTTGTATAGAAATGCATTTTGGTTATATTTGTCTTTATTTTTTGTAGTTACCATGAGTAGGAAGGATAGTCACGAAAAATTTAACAAATAAAAATATTACTTTAATTCCAACATATAATGGAGAACTTCGATTAATTTGAGGAAAATAGTTAAAATGCAAAAGTTTTTGTATATTTATTTACAGAATTATTTAATATGTACATTGTGTGCCCACTGTAGGCTTGAAAAATTTTAAAATTTTATTAGTAGTTGGCTGTTTATTGATTAAAGACTGTTAGCAGTTCTGAATTCTAGAATTTTTTCTGTGAATGTCTACAAGCCATTAGTATGCAATAGGTCATTGTGATAAAGTGCTGTCTACAAGCCTTAAGAGATCTCTTATTACTGCGCATGAGTCTGGAGAGAGTTATAGGAAGATAGAAGAACTACGAATTTGATTTACGATGGTTGCTGCATTTACAAAGAAATGGAAAGGCTTTAGTTAGAACAATTAAAACTCTACCAAGGTGTGTACGACATTGCAAGATTTCAGAATGTACAATTAAGCGGATTGAAAGAATGGCTGCTTTGAATCCACGAGTGACTGCAGGTGATATTTACCAAATATTAAGATCATCTAAAATCGATGTCTATCCCTCTACTGTACGTTGTGCATTGAGAAATAATGCTCTGCATGGAGGAGGAGGAGGAGTTGTACGAAGAAAACCTCTTCTACAAAAAGCGCAGAAAGGAGCACATTCAAAGTATGCCAAGGATCATCAAAATGATGCATTTGGATTATGGAAGGAGGTTTTCTAGACAGATGAGACCAAAATTGAAGTATCCAGGAACAGTGAGCACTGGTATGTTTGGCAAGAATCAAATACTGCATTTGAGTGGTGGTAGTTTGCTTCTTTGGAGATGCTTTAGTGCTTCTGGTTCAGGAAAACTTATCAATGGAATCTTAAATTCAAAGAAATATTGGGAAATTTTGGATGAAAATATGTTGCCTTCAGTTTGGGATTTGCAAATGGATCGCAATTGGGTACTGTACTGCAACAAGATGATCCAAAACACACGAGTAAGAGCACCATGAAATGGCTTCAACAAAAGAATTTCAAGCTTCTCTAACGGCCCAGAACTCAATTTAATCAAGAATTTATGGTTTTATTTATAAAAAGCTGTCCACCCAAATTCATCTGAATGAATTTCAGCAATTTTCTTTAGAAGAATGGACTAAAATTTCTACTGACAGCTGTAGAAACCTTGATGAAAAGTACCCAAAACAAATCATTGATGTCATTCAAGCAAAAGGTTGTTACACAAAGTACTAAATCATTTTGTAATTAAATGTACAAAAACTTTTGCATTTTTTTTTACTTTTTTTTTTCTTCAAATTGTTTGAGGTTTTATATCATATGTTGAAGTTAAACGAATTTTTTTATTTAATTTTTTTCAAATGAATGATAAACTTTTTTCATAACTTTCCTATGCATGGTACAAAAGATAAGGATGAATATAACTGAAATTTCTCTCTATGAATACTTAGGAGTGCCACTATAACTTGAAACTAGTCCTATACAATTTCCTTATGGACTTAATAAATTGTGAATGTTTTGTTTCTTTTGAAATTTGCGTATGTTCAGCAACTTTTCAATTTTTATTTACTTTGCGATTTTCATGAAATTTTATGGCATTCCAAAGAGGCACTCGTGGCACTTCAGTTTGGAAACATTTTACATACCAGAAAAAGGAAAATGGTCAGCTGTGACAAAATGAAATTATATGAAAAATGTGAGAAAAATAGCGTGTGTGCGCTGTAATGTGACAGAAAAGGGTAAAGAATGATTTGTGATAAATTATGATTGTGGCAAAATCAGATGGAGAAAAATAATATAAACCTCTTTATGATGCTTCAAAGGTGTTTGTGCTTGGCTTATAATAAGTCTAGCTGTTACTGAAGGAGGCAAAAGGTCCATATATAGATGCGTGTATATTAGGGTGGATCGATTTTACATTTTTTTCGATTTCCATATTCTAATAGAGACAAAAACTTGCGCATGCATGAGAAAATAGCCTCTGCAAAATCTTAGCTTAATAGGTAATCATCTTCTGCCCCCGGCAGAGCGATGAAAATCATATTTTAGTAGTCAAAAACGTATTTTTCTTATTTTTAAAATATTTCAATATGCATCAAAATTATTCCTAATAACTATAAAGTCGATGAAAAAGACCTCATATGATCGTTTTCCAAGCCCGTTGTCCTACGTTAATATCTTTTGCCCCTGGCAGCAACGTCAAATGTTGAAAAAATAGGTAATTTATATACATATTTTCAGATCGGCTCTTTGTCTTAAATAATGCATTTATATATTTCTCATAGCATTTATATCGTTGCTTAGGCATGAAATAACACACGCAAAATTTTATGACTCTAGAGTAATATCTTCTGTCCCCCGAGAAAAGTCTAAATGTGGATTATAATTACGTTAATGCGATGTTATAAGTACGATAAGTACTAAGTACAGCTCCTCGCTTGCTAATTTTATAAAATTAGCAACCCAGAACTCACCACGAGGAGGTGGCTGTACGTCGAGTTCCACCCTATCCAGCCCCAACCACCCTTCCTTTGGCTGCATGTCGATTTACATACGATAATCTTTCTTGGAATCAAATCGTGGAATTTTTGTTCGGGAGTGAAGACGGGAGCGGATGAATCCGTCCCTCTCTTCTATTCCACTTACACTGGCAGAGGCTTCGGTTACTAATTTGATGAGTCTCTCGACCGCTTGAGTATGAAGGGAATAGTGGGATCAGTCCATCAGGCTGGTCTCCCCGTCTCAACAAACTCTTTTATTCGGGTATCAGGTATTGTTTTTGTAATGGGGGGGTTCGGTCACCTCAGCCGTTTGCCAGTTGATCATTTCGTAATAGTTTTGACTATCGTAGAGCAGCTCAGGCATGGCGAAGGCTCGAATTTCCCCCGCTGGTGATTGTTTTGATCGTGCTTTTAATATTCTTCTCCATCCCAATTCTCTTATGTGTTGCTCATCGGCATGTAGCATGGAGATCAAATATTTTCTGGGTGAGCAAAGAAAGAATTTCTACGGAGGACTTTGTTGGCGATTGTCTTAGATCTTTGAGGCATGGTCTGAGAGAGACGCATCATTTCGAAAAAATGTTTTGCGCCCTCAGTGAAACTGGAGTTTTTCTTTATCTTAAACCAAATTGGTGCGTAAACTGTCATAATGAATCGCACAATTTCGTTGAAGGTGCTGGAGGGTTCACTGGTTGAAACATAGAGGCGCAGAAATCTATTTGCTGTTGTCAGCCACCTGGAATGCGCCATCTTACCTGGATTTCGAGCCGCGAGAGCTGAAGAGCAGCTACCGCTCGACACTGCTCTGTAGATGCCTAACAAATATTTTTGGTCAGTGCTCAACTCGGCATCATCTATGTCAATGTCGGGAGATGGAATGGAATCGAATTCTGTAATTGGAAGTTTTCGCAGTCGTTCAGTTGTTTTCCAACTGGTCCAGTAAAGCCCATTGGCCCAGTTGTTTTGCCGTCCAAGTCTTGAATGAGGTGTCGCAGTGATAATTCATTACCGTGTAATAGGCATATGATCCACTGAACTGGCCTTTGTAGTTTCATTTCAATCATACGAATGGCTCCACCCTTTCGACCCGTGTTCACTGCGGTACCATCACAGCCGATAGCCACAATGTCGTCCGTGCTAATATTGTTAGTCTCTAGAAAGTTGATGATATCTGATGTTATTGCAGTGGCAGAACCTGATGCAGGAGTGAAATGCCCCATGTACTGGGATTCTGGTTCTTGAACTAAAACTATATGATCTGAAAATATGTATATAAATTACCTATTTTTTCAACATTTGACCTCATATGAGGTCTTTTTCATCGACTTTATAGTTATTAGGAATAATTTTGATGCATATTGAAATATTTTAAAAATTATAAGAAAAATACGTTTTTGACTACTAAAATATGATTTTCATCGCTCTGCCGGGGGCAGAAGATGATTACCTATTAAGCTAAGATTTTGCAGAGGCTATTTTCTCATGCATGCGCAAGTTTTTGTCTATTAGAATATGGAAATCGAAAAAAATGTAAAATCGATCCACCCTAGTGTGTATATCGTCGATTGTACCCATTAGCTAGCTTCCATGTCTGGTTAATTGACCACATTGGCACATCAGTTCATTTCAAGACCAGTTGTACTGCTGAAGCTCAAATGAAAAATGCTGAAAAGAAGGAAGCAGCAGCAGCAGCAGCCTGGAAAGTTGAATCTCAGAAGAATGGGGCAGACACAATTGCAAAGAAGTTGTAGTAGTTCTTATACCATAGTCATTTATATATTTATATAGAAATATATTAATTAACAGTTAATATATTTTTATATAACTGTGTGAAAGAGGAGGAGGAGGAGGAGGAAATTGTTGTAACAAATTGCTTGGACTACTTGTATAGTATATAGATAGATACATAAAAAGTCACGAAGTCTAGCAATGTGACAGAATGCCAAAAGCGCCAGACCATCCCTGCATAAGTAACCGAAGTAATGAATTTTAGGTACAACGTGCTTGTTGAGATTACAAAATGTGCATTTAAACATAGTGTGTTCAGAGGTCATGAAAGGTAGTTTTGAGTGTGTTTGCCTAGAAACAATTTCTAAAAGGCATGAAAAATTACTAAGTAGTAATGAATGGATTTTAAATTTTTTTTAGTGTTACCAAGAATAAAATATTTAAAATGGAAGACTGAATATTACATTTTTTTGCTTTTTAGAAATTTTCTTGTTTGTAGGCAAACTTCTTTCCATACTGTTACCTCGTGTGGTTGATACCCATACTATCATTTACCGATAGTCTTGATTGGAGAGTCAGACTGTGGTTAAAGTGAAAAGGTGATAGTTAATAATGTTGTTGGGCTTGCAAAAGGGATAGTTCATAGCATTCTTGTGTGTTTTCATTTGAGATAAGCGAAAAGCTATGCTTGACTAGACTGCCATCAGTAGTTCCAGAGTGAATTTGTGGAACCCTCACTTGACAATTGAGTTCCAATCTTTGTGCAAAGCTCGCAGATGCAGCTTGCATAAACTATCCAGTGGCTTGTGAAAATCCTCCCTTAGAGCCGCCAGTGCTAAGATCATTATGGGTCAAAGAAATACTTTGGTCATTTTGTAGATTTGCTCTTTTCTTGGTGAATTTGGAATAATAGGGGCTCAAGCCATTCTGAATTAGATGGAATTTTGTGAATATTTTGTAATATTTACAAATATTCTGAATTGTATACCCCATTCTGAAAGATTGCAGTGCAATGCTATGCAGGATGCACCACCATTTCATGCTAGGCAAAGTAGATTAGTCTTCAGTAGAAAATTACACTTAGCTTATTGGTCCCCCTGCAGGGTTGGCAAAAACCCATACCCAGCAAAAAACCAGTTGGGTTTTTGCCAACCCTGTCCCCCTGCTATTTCATGGGTTTTATTAAACAATGTGAAGGGTATCATGTCTGGCAAGTGGCATTCTGTCACCCAATTTCAACTGAATTGTGGGGGTACTCTTATATTCATTCCTCACCCACATCAAACAATTCCTCTGGTGGTTTAGGACTTACTGTAGGAATGAAACTGGTACTGGGAAGTGTTAAGCTGTTCACTGCACCAAATTCAACAGTTGTTGATGCAGTTGGAGTGGAGGTTGAAGTGGTGGGACAATCAGAATTGGAGGTTGAAACAAATCTCCTCTTAGATGGTAGCTTGGAAGAGGCTTGAAGTCATGAATGTTGGGTTGCATTATTTTTTCCTGTTGCTTTGCGATGATGTACCTCAAAATTCTCGAGAGGTTTCATAAAACTTGATTTTCTTGGTGCTTGAATGGTTTATGTATCTGAAGAGGTTGTCAGTATTCTCCCTAACAGTTGATAACTGTTATTTCGAAGGAGGCACATCATCATCCTCTGTTAAACAACCCCAATCATTATTATTTATATATATATATATATATATATATATATATATATATATATATATATATATATATAGAATATATATATATATATATATACATATATATATGGGGAGGAACATCAGCATTTCACCTGCGATTCGACTGCTAGGGTAATTTGGTGCTGAAATGGCATACAAAGATGAAAATTGAACTGATGTTTGGCGGTTTACGACTACAGAGATGTCGAGAATCACTGCATTGAGAGTAAATTCTTAAAACGAACTGCTCTATGAATATGCATATAAAGTAATCTCTTTGCAATTTGGAACATTTTGGTGATTCCAAAATCTAGTAATTCATATTTTGAATTGGAAGAAATATACTTTTCAGAATATTTCTTCCAATTCAAAATATGAATTACTAGATTTTGGAATCACCAAAATGTTCCAAATTGCAGAGATTACTTTATATACATATTCATAGATCAGTTCGTTGTAAGAATTTACTCTCAATGCAGTGATTCTCAACATTTCTGTAGTCGTAAACCATCAAACATCAGTTCAATTTTCATCTTCATATGCCATTTCAGCACCAAATTACCCTAGCAGTCGAATCGCAGGTGAAATGCTGATGTTCCTCCCCTATATATATATATATATAATAAAGGTGGGCACCCGGGCCTCAAAAAGGACCGACGGTCCCGGTCCTTGCCTCAAACTGGACCGACGGTCCCGGTCCCGGTCCTTTCTGAAGATAGGACCTAGGAACGACTCGGTCCTCGGTCCTTATATATAATATAAGTGAAAAATTTGACATAACGTCGTCCTCCTCCAGCCTCACCCAGCCCAATTTGAACTTGGGGTGTAGCGCAGCTGCCAGGAGGAAGTCCATATCCTCAAAATGGGGACCAAACCGACGTTTGATCCCATCCCTGACAGCTAATACCAGTGACTGACACATCTTGACATCGCTGCTTTCCATCTGCTCCTTCAACATTTTGAGAGAGGTGGGCAGGAGTGCCCCCATGTACGCCTTGTCCTCCCCTTGCAGGATGTCCAAGGCCTTACAGACCGGCTTCATCACCTCAAGATACTCTTTGAAGAAGTTTATATCAGCTGAAAGAATAGTTAATATTTTAGTCCTGTACTTAAACTTTTTATATTGTACTTTTTACTTTTTACCTTTTCAAAAAGAAAAGTAAAAAAATCAAATATGTACAGTATATTGCTCACCAGACGAGAACGAAGGCACCCTAAGAATGTTGCACGTCTGGTGTAGTCCATGAAGCTTCTCCGTCTCCGAAGATGTCGACCAGGCGGGACACCCCGTCGTAGACGGAGTTCCACCTCGTAACGGTGGGGACAGTCGGCTGCATCCCTATCTCGGCCTTGATGGTGTCTGAGGCTTGTGAACTTCTTGACTGCTTGTTCCACAGCTCCGTAGCTTTACCAAAGGCGGTCCGGTACGCCTTCCTGTAGGATAGTGAGTTCTTCAGGGCCTTGTCAGCGTCGGAGGTGGCCACTAGGTTCAGGGTGTGGGCGGCGCACCTTGTGTGCTTCGGCAGGACGTATTCAGGATCCTCCGTGGCACCGGCTAAAAAGAAATGTTCAATTTATTCAATAATATATTTGAGTGAAAAGAAAATACCTTACAAGACTTGTAAAAAGTGAAAAAAAAAATCAAGAAATAATAAATAATCCATAATTTACCTTCCAAAAGCGATGCCAGATCCTCAACCTGAACGACGTCCTCATCATCGGGCCGCCCCACACCTTCCTCCTCCTCTTCCTGGATCTCCTCAGGCAGCTCCTCGTCCGTTTTGCCAAAGACACTGCACAATGAAACAATTATTATATTTTTTTATTTTTTTTATTCAATGTTATAGAAAAAATTAAAAATGTAAAGATTTCAAAGTCAAAAAATTTGAATGAAGAAATTAAAAAAAAAAAAAAAAAAAAAAAATCTGCTTACTTAAATGCCTTGACGAAGTTGCTGCCATTGTCAGTAGTAGTCCTGCAGACCTTGGACTCGATGGCGAAGTCGAAGAGGACCTTGTACATCTCCTTCGCAAGGACCTCGAAGGTGTGTCGTCCGGTGAGTCGTCTGCACGCCAAGACTGCCTTCTGTCTGAGGAGGGTGGCCTGGTCAATCCAGTGTACAGTCATCCCCATGTACGACCTTAAATAAAATGGAATGCTTTGAATTGAAATGTAGTATTATTATTTATATTTTCACAGCATTGTAATAAATTGATTAAAATAAACTCAGTTTATTAGTTTCTTTTTGATTGAAGTAAAAAGTAAATTAATTAAAATTTAAACATACTTGTGGGCACATGTCCAAGCGTCTGCCGTAGTAGAGACCGACTGTACAGAGTTCAGGACGTCCCTCAGGTGCTGCCTCTTCTCGTCAAACCTTAAAAAGTTTATTAAAGGACAAAAGTAAAGTAAAAAATTATAATGTCATCGCTCATCACTAAAAGAAAAAAAAGAAAATACTGTTATCAAGAATGAATTTAAATAGCCAAACAAAAAATACCTGTCTTCAATACGCCTGGTAAGCGTCCTCCTAGACATGGTGTGTTGGCCAGGGACACACGTGCTAACAAAGTCCTTCCACGAATCGGAGTCGACGACGTCGAGAGGCAACATGCTGCCCACAAATAAGGTGATCAACTAATTAAAAAGAAATAAAAATTTGTTACGTTTCATCATAACTGACTGACATTTGAGTGTAATTTAATGATTATAAATACTTCTAGACAAAGTTGTAAGATTTTTAATTGAATTTACTGACCTTCTCTTCAAAGAGAGCCTTGGTGACTGGACGGTCCAGCCATGGCCTTGCCTCTTGTCGTCGGGGCGCTCCTGAGGGTCTCCTCGCCGCTTCTTCTTTTTCTGGAGCTCCACCCCGTCCTTGATGCACTGGTCGAACTGGTTCTGGACGTGAGGGTGGCGCCTGGAGACGTCGCTTGAGGTTGTTTTAGCTCTTGTTGCTTGTCGAGAGGATGTTCTTGTTCGGCAGGCACAGCAAGCACTTGTACTCCAGGTTCTGCTCACCCTTGGGGCCCAGGTATTCAAAGTATTTGTCCAGGTACGGCCAGGGATTGCCGGGTTCAGTTCTTCCGCTAGGAGCTCCAGTTGCTTGACTTGAAGTTGAAGCACTAACATCAGTAGATTCTTCGTCTCCTCCAGGTGTTGAAACAAGTTTCAGTTCAGTCTCAGTCTCTTTCTGAGTCTTCTGGAGGAAACGATCCATCTTCTTTAGAACTTCAAATAATCACTACACACACTAAAATCACTAAAAAAGACCGTCCGGAATTGCTTAAAAATGGACCGTCGCTCCTCATTTCGGTCCTCACTGAGAAAAGGACCGACTTTCCCGCTCACGGTCCTCGAGTTCCTGGAATTCGGTCCTGCCCATCTTTATATATATTATATATATATATATATAATATATATATATATATATATATATAATATATACTGTATATATATACAGGGTGGGCGGAAAGTAGCTCCCTATTTTGGATTGGTAAAAAAATACGTATATTATCCATTTATTTCAGAAGAAATAATATGAAAAGGTAGGCATACATGGTAGGTTTTCTCTAAAATTCAATGTGGGCTCCAACTCTTTCCACCAGCTTCTGGAGCCGCCCAGGAATGGCGTCCACTGACTTTAGCAGGAACTCCGGCGGGATGGAGGACATGACTTCCCGAATTCGGTCCTCCAGTTCTTCCAATGTCCTCGGTTTGGTGCGGTAGACTTCTTCCTTTACCCACCCCCAAAGAAAGAAGTCGCACGGTGTCAAGTTGGGGCTCCTGGCTGGCCATTGATGTTGATGTGGACCACGACGACCCATCCAACGCCCAGGGAAGTGGGCATCCAGCCACCACGGACAACAAGAGCGAAGTGCGGAGGGGCGCCATCTTGCATAAATATCAGATCGTCGATGTTCTCCCATGTGCTGACAACCGGCCAGACCTCGTTTCGCAACATAGCAAGGTACCGCTCAGCATTCATGGTGTTGCGCAGAAGGAACGGGCCCCAACCTGATCTGAGGTCATACCACACCACACCGTTACACTGAACCGATTCTGCCGTTTTTCAGCGGTAAACCGTGCGACTTCTTTCTTTGGGGGGTGGGTAAAGGAAGAAGTCTACCGCACCAAACCGAGGACATTGGAAGAACTGGAGGACCGAATTCGGGAAGTCATGTCCTCCATCCCGCCGGAGTTCCTGCTAAAGTCAGTGGACGCCATTCCTGGGCGGCTCCAGAAGCTGGTGGAAAGAGTTGGAGCCCACATTGAATTTTAGAGAAAACCTACCATGTATGCCTACCTTTTCATATTTTTTTTCTGAAATAAATGGATAATATACGTATTTTTTTTACCAATCCAAAATAGGGAGCTACTTTCCGCCCACCCTGTATATATAAATAATGATGATTGGGTTTCTTTAACCTCCTTCGCAACATTTAAGGTCATATGATGGAGGGGACCTACAACTTTACGTGGGATCTGAACCATGGGTAGTTACATAATCTGGACATGGAGATGTTCTCCCATCCAACTACTACCTGGACCTAATGTTGATTAACTTCGGTACACACACACACACACACATTGATTTTGCTTCCGCCTGAATTGTTCATTCCGATGAAAGTCAAACTTGTTGCTCCACCTTGGACCAACAGCTTAACGTGGAATCTGAACCATAATCCACCATGTATGGTCAGAAATTACAAAATCCTTGCCTGGACTCGTATCTGACGCTGATTTCCTTGATCACTCTAGTGCATTATTTAAAGAGCTAAACCTACTAAAGCTCAATGATATAACCAAACTGGCACATTTTAATTTTATTTACGAGTGTAAGAACAAAATCATTAATTTACAATGGGTAATTAGATACTTTGTAACTCATCAAGAAATCCACTCGTATCAGACGAGAAATAGATCAAAGCTTTTTATACCTTAATTTAGATTTTCATCTCAAAAACTACCTATTTTCATTGGATTGAAACTATGGAATGACTTAAATGCTGATATAAAAAATATTGTCAATGTAAATTTGTTTAAAACCAAGTTGAACTCCCAATTAATAATGGCATACTAACAAAAACTGAGGATTAATGTCAATTACTATTGTTTACTAATTATTAATTTCTCGTGTGTAATCTAGTATTAAAGACACATTTCTTGGGATTGTTTAGTTCTTATCTCTCGTGTAATAATATTGGTTTCTTTGTATGGTGTTAGTATAGTGCTTTCAGTGGTGACCTTGTATTTGTCATGTCAGTAGTGATAATTTAAGATGAAAACATGTTTTAACTATTAATAATACTTACTTATTTATTTATTATTAATTAATAACAACTAGCTGTTTATTTTTAATAAGAGCCCAGTAAAGCCTAAAGCTTAAGGGCCAAATTAAATAAAATAAATAGTCGAGCTTCACAATTATTCATGTCATTGTAAATTGAAATGAATGTATTTTATTATTAATAAAGGTTATTTAATTAAAAAAATAAAAAAAATCTCATGACCTCCTGATCAGTAGCCCAGTATCTTAACCACTAGGCCACCCGGGTACCCATTTATGTACCAACCAATTTTTTTCTGGAAGGATGAACAACTGGTAAGTTGCGTGCAGTCTGCTTTCGCCGGAAAATGAACCTGGGACTGGTGGATGCGAAGTCAGCGATGCTGACCACCACACTAATATATATATATATATATATATATATATATATATATATATATATATATAACACACACACATAACACACAGAAAAATGATTCCAAGACCTTTCGTGTATTCAGAGGTACACCTCGTCAGGGAATGTGAAGGGAGAAGGCGAGATGACAAAAATATATACAACGGGACAGAAAAACAAAGATTATGACATGATTGATTAACAAGAGTTGATTAGTGGCAAAAGGTATTTTAACAGGATATTGTCAATTTTATACATTCCCGCACGGTTATTGAAATTTTTAAAATGGATAAATGCACATTCTGGAACTGGGGTGGGCAATACATAAGCCAAGAGCCACGCGTGGCTATCCACCAGAAATGTGTGGCTATTTCGTCTCCTGAATTATCTTGTATTTTTATTTATAAATATCTTCAAATCGGGTGGGGCAAAATTTCCCAAAATTTGCCAGTTGATGGCGCATGTGCAATGAGCATCACTTAACAGCAACCTTCACAGGATTTCAGATTTATCTGAAATGATTTTGGTTGGGTGAAGATTGGCTGTGGTGCTTTGTGCGCATGCGCGATTATAGTAGTATGACGTCATATGCCACTCTTCATGCAAGTATCTTCACCGTGTAAACGCGGCTTAATATTAAGTGGCTGGAAGAGGTCACCACCCGACAATGTTGTTTGAATCGCCATTACTTATCATGTGAAGTGATGGATTTAAAAGTGGAAAAGGTCCAGGTCTATGTAGCTTGGCTTAAGAAATTGACCCAGAATTTTCAGCTGCGCTTCTCTGACTTTGAAAGATTCAACTTGGCTTTCCAGCTGTTGAAGGATCCATTCAATTTCAGCATTGAAGAATCCTCAGGAACTCGTCAACTTGCTTTGCTTGGACAAGCGTGGGTTTGAAGAGGATATGCTTTTGCTGCAAAGTCATGATTCACATACTCAACTTAACAATCGATCTCTCGCTCATATGTTGGAGAATCTTCTGATTGATGAAGATTTTCCTTGCCTGAATACCGCGATTTCGAAGTTATTTCACATGTTTGGTTCAACTTGGCTGCGAGTCACCGTTTTCATCAGTGACGCACATTAAGTCCAAGTACCGCTTACGACTTGCGGACCTGAATTTGGAGGCGGGGTTGAGATGCGCATTGTGTTCTGATTTTGAACCGGACTTAAACCAATTGGTAAAAGAAAAAGATTGTAAGGTTTCTCATTGGTTTAATTGATGCAGAAATGGTTGAATTATTTGTTTCCCAAGCCAGTACCGTTAAAACCACAAAATAAATTGATTTCGCACAAATTCCGAGTTTTATTTATTATGTGGCTTATTCACTCGTTGGATCGCCACACCTGTGGCTAAAACAAAAAACATATTGCCCACCCCTGTTCTAGAATATTCCTTTCAATTATATCTGTTTTTAACGAGCGCTTTAGAACTATCCCACTTGATACTATGATTACATATATACATATGGTTAAACAATGCATTAGAATTATTTGCTGTTCTACAAGCATATTTAGGCCATGAGACCTATTTTTAGCTCAGTATGCTCCGTAACCTATAAGCTGTCTAAATGGTTAGTTTATTAACGCCGTTAGTTGTTGGTTAGCCGATCAGCCCATCCTGATCGAGCAAGCCGGCGGCACGCAGGTAACCGATCGCCCTCTCCGGAGTGGACCAGAAGTTCAGCGCACTAGTGATGTTGTGTTCTATGTTGTGCTAGAGCGGTACAGTCTGTCATAATGTGTTCAATTGTTTGTGGTGTGTCCTGGCACAGGTGGCAGGTGTCGTCTATGGAGTTATCTAGTCTGTGTTTATATGTCTGTAAGTTGGGGTGATGTCCACATCGGAATCGTGCTAAGTTAACTCGATCCAATCTGCTCAGGCTGGTCTCTGACCTGTCATTGGGTGGCGGCTTCGCACCTAGGACCGCATTCGGACCGAGTCTTGTCAGTGCTTTGTGGGTTAGGTGTGTGTGTGTATGCGTTTTCTGTACTGTGTGATGTCTGTGGGGCGTGGTACTGGTATGGAATGGAGTATTTGGTTATACGTGTCTCTGGTGTTACCTTAATGGTGCGAGTTTGTCGCTGCTGCCATGAATTGTGTTCAAACGCCGTTAGTTAGCTCTATTTTCAAGTCTCATACTGTAAATAGCATGGATCTTATTGACAAAGTGAAATTTCCTAATGACCCTAATTTCAAACTGGTAAGTTTTGATGTATGCTCGTTATTCACAAAAGTCCCTGTTGATGACTTACTTCGATTTTTTTAAAAGATAAGATCTCTGAATATTCTTTCCATGTTCAGCACAACTCTTATTGAGTTAATTAATCTTTGCGTCAAAGACTGTAAATTTCAGTTTGAAAAGTTTTATGCTATGTCGTTTGGATTGGCGATGGGAAATCCCCCCTCACCGGTATTAGCTAACTTATACAGGGTGTTTATAAAGTCCCTATCTATTTCAGTGAAACTGTAGCAAAAAGGGTAAAGTTCGATAATAATATAATAGAAGGCATACATTTAATGAATACTTAAGCATACGATTCTAAATGAACACTATCAGTATATCTACCTAGTTCAATCTGTCAGCAGCATTGCGGAACACATTTTGGAGCATGACGGGGGTTATTTTTGTAACTGCTGTTACGATACGAGCACGTAAATCTTGCAGATCTGTAACCCTCGTTTGATAGACGTTTGATTTGATAAAGCCCTATGCAAAGAAATCGAAGGGCGTTAGGTCAGGAGATCGAGCCGGCCACGGCCTGTTGCCTCCACTTCCGATCCACCTATTTGGAAATCGTTCATTTAGGTCAGGGGTCACCAACCTTTTTGTTCACCACCCACTTTTACGATTTTTTGAAAATTAAAAAAAAGCTTATCGCCCACCTTAGATCAAAAAGAATAAATGAACATAATCGATAAAATAAATAATGAAATAAATGTTTAATTACCTTTAATGTGAGTCCATTAGTGGGCACTACCGCCCAGGTTGGTGACCCCTGATTTAGGTACTCCGGAACAATGTTTGCGTAATGAAAGGTGCCCCATCTTGTTGAAAGACGACGGTGTTTAAAATGCCATCTGAATGAAGCGGAGACATTTACGTGCTCGTATCGTAACAGCAGTTACAAAAGTAATCCCTGTCGTGCTCCAAAATGTGTACCGCAATGCTGCTGACAGATTCGAACTCGATAGAGATATTGATAGTGCTCATTTAGAATCGTATGCTTAAGTATTCATTAAATGTATGCCTTTTATTGTATTATTATTGAATTTTACCCTTTTTGCTACGTTTTCACTGAAATAAATAGGGACTCTATAAACACGCTGTATATGGAATTTTTTGAAAGCAGAATTTTGCCTACTATTATTAATTTTAACCTTGTTTGGTACAGGTATATAGATGATATTTTGTGCCTTTGGCCTAATAATTTCGATGTTGACTTATTTTTTGGTAGGCTCAACAATTTAGTCCCATCTATTAAATTAAGTTCACTGGTGAAAAAGAAAATGATGGAAGCTTATCTTTTCTGGATCTAAAAATTCGGAGATGCTTTAATCAGTTCAAATTTGAAGTTTATCGTAAGCCTATTAATAATAACTCTTGTGTGCATTTTTATTCTGACCATCATCCCTCGATTAAATCTTCTATTTTCTCTTTGTTTCTTAGAGCATTGAGAGTTGTCAGTCCTGAATTTTTAGATTGATTCCCAGTTATGCAATATCATGAATATTGGTACTAAATTATATTACCCTATTTCATTTTTAGATAACTGCTTTTAGGAAAGCCAAGAATAGGTTTTATAATAGTGTAGCTGTAAAGGAATTTGAGTATAAAAATATCCTTAGCGTACCTTACCATGTAAATTTTCAATATCTTCCGACTTTACTTAAAGCGATTGGTATCAATGTAGTCTTTAAGTATAACAATACTGTTAAATCACGCCTAATAAAGAATCCCGGATAATGTGGTTGGTTGTGTGTGTTCGATCTGATGTACACAATGTGACTCAGTATATATAGGCCAAACGGGTAAAACGTTAGATATTAGGGTAAAACAGCATAAATATGCTTGTAGAACAGCAAATAATTCTAATGCATTGTTTAACCATATGTATAGATGTAATCACAGTATCAAGTGGGATAGTTCTAAAGCGCTCGTTAAAAACAGATACAATTGAAAGGAATATTCTAGAATGTGCATTTATCCATTTTAAAAATAATTTCAATAACAGTGCGGGAATGTATAAAATTGACAATATCATGTTAAAATACCTTTTGCCTCTAATCAACTCTTGTTAATCATGTGCTAATCTTTTTGTTTTCCGTCCCGTTGTATATATTTTTGTCATCTCGCCCTACAGACTCGACACGACCATTACACCCTTCAATACAGACCAGACCACCAAGATCATCAAAAACATTAAGAATTCGAAGGCTAGTGGACCAGACAACATATCTAACATGCACCTTAAACACTTGGGCCCACAGGGAATACTAGCTCTCACAAATATCAGCACATATTCATACCAACACTGTATTATTCCTGACATATGGAAACAAGGTAAACTTATTACACAACTCAAACCAAACAAAAATCCAACAGAACCAGCTTCCTATAGACCCATTACTTTACTATGCACACTTTCCAAAGTAACAGAAAGACTAATCTTACAAATCACCAACCCACACATACCACTATCGCCTACTCAACATGGATTCAGACATCACCACTCAACCACGACATTACTCGCTAACCTCACGCAGCACATCATGGATGGCATCAACTTCAGACGACCAGCTCAACGTACACTATTAGCAACAGTAGACATTAGTAAAGCATTTGATGCTATCCCACGCTTCCCCCTCATAAACAAAATACTCAACACAAACATGCACAATAACACCAAAAGGTGGCTGAGCAACTATCTTTCAGGAAGATACTCGCATGTCACATTTAATGGCAAGTCATCCAAAAACAAGCTTTTTTCGAACGGGGTCCCCTCAAGGCTCTGTTTTCTCTCCAACACTGTTCACCTTATACATGCATGACATTCCAACACTCATAGCTAACAAGCTTACCTTATCATCATATGCAGATGACATCACACTAACATCCACCCACAACAACATCGACACCGCTACAAATAACCTACAAACATACATAAACAATATACAAGACTGGCTCACACACAATAAACTCAAAGTAGCGCCCACAAAATCAACCATCACCTTGCTCACAAGCAACACAAAAGAACACCAGATAACTCCACAACTTACACTAAACAACAACAACAACAACAACAACATTCCACACACACTCAGGACCAAAATACTTGGGGTCACATACAACATATAATTATTTTTTGCAAACCACATTCAGGACATTAAAAACAAATGTACGTCAAGACTTCACACACTTAGGGTCCTAACAGGTACAAACTTTGGACACCAGCAGGAAAAACATCACTCATATACAAACAATATAAATGCAAAAAACTTCACTTTTTTCTACGTGAAGGTCAAAATATGAAAATAAAAACCTACTCTAATAGACAGAGTTTATTTCCACGACAGTTTCGACGCTCACTGGCATCCTCCTCGGGTCGTCCTCGGGCGTCGAAACTGTCGTGGAAATAAACTCTGTCTATTAGAGTGGGTTTTTATTTTCATATACAAACAATATATTCGCTCAGTTATGGACTATGTTAGCCCATGCTGGGCACCCATTACCTCAAACATGCACTCAAACAACAGCAATAGAACACCTGCACACAGACACAAAAATACTGAAAGTTAGGGAGCATTTAGACATGAGGGGGAACACAATTCATGGCAGCAGCGACAACTAACCCACAACACCCTTGCCACTACATTCACAATCATACACCGACACCTCGCACCATTAAGGTAACACCAGAGAGACATTATAACCAAATACTCCATTGCATATCACGTCCCACAGATATATCACAGTACAGACACACACACACACACACACACACACACACACACACACACACACACAAAGCACTGCCACAATGCGGTCCTAGGTGCGAAGCCGCCACCCATTAACAGGTCAGAGATCAACCTGAGCAGATCGGATCGAGTTAACTTAGTACGATTCCGATGTGGACATCACCCGAACTTACAGACATATAAACACAGACTAGATAACTCCACAGACGACACCTGCCACCTGTACCAGGACACACCACAAACAATTTCACGAGTTAACTTACGAAGGATTCTAATAGTTTCGACGAAATATCTTCCAAAGTTACGTCACTTTAAAATTTGGTACAACTTTAATTGCGTTTTCTGCCATTTTTAACTTTTGTCGCTTAGCCACTTGTTCGTAGGAAGGCCTCGTATAAAACCCAAATATTCTAATCTACATATTTCAGTTTCTTAATCAGCAGATTCCTCATTCGTTTAAGTATTTCGCGTAATACGTGTATTCCAATAATATTATTAGGTCATTACATCTCGGGTCGAGTAATACTTAATTTTATATAAATATTCTACCAATTTAATAGGGAATTTAGCGTGTCCTCGTGATTACGGTAAATTACTATCGCCATACTAGTAGTAATTTTCAAATTTCGTAACTCCAATAGGTAGCGAGGGTTTTTTTCTGGGAAGTGCCTGCTATTGTACCTAACTGGGCTCATCCTTTACTAATTGGTTGCTGACCTTAAGCCACGGCTCGAATTATCAGTTTTTGCACTCTGCTGACGAATACTTCTTTATTAGCTACTCAACGCTCGCTATTTTGATATATCACCATGCGCTGCACCTTCTTCAGGATTCTCGGATAACCGTGTGTGTCACTACCCGATGCCACACATGGAACCCGCTTAACTCGCTGCTGCTGTTGCTGTCGTCCCACTGCAATCTGCCACTCACCGAGGCTGATCCTGCTCTTGCGACTTTTTAGACCACTACTACTCCCGAACCCCAAAATTTCATGAAAATTGTAAAAATCGGTAATTGAAAAGTTAGTGAAGATGTAGAAGAAATTCCAAATGAAACGAGACATTCACGATTTATTACGTCCATAGGAAAACAGTATGCTCAGTTTGAAGTTACGTCCCGTTGAAGGGGGTAGGTACTGGATGGTGCACAGTAGGAAACGGAAGAAATCCTGGGTGCCACGAAAGAACGATAGATGGGATTGGGGTCCCTCGAACCAGAAAAGGTTGGTAATCACTGTTCTAGAAAACTATTGTACTTCAGATTTTTTTTTTAAACGCTCATTTTTCGCTCACTAGTCGCCGCGAGCTGACACCTCCCGAACTTAGGGTGGCTGGAAAGATGTTGCCATCCTCCGGATATGCGGAAGTAAATTTCGCACGTGTCCCGACTCCACCTACGTCGATAGGCCTAGTTATGAAATTTCGTCATGTTAAGAGGATTTCACCCCCAAAATTGGCTTCAGTTTTAATGCAAATATTTTAGTACGAAACAATTTGCATCTTCAATTTGGCCGAGGCTTTTTAACTTTTGCATCATTGTGTAAGTACTCGTACGTACGTATTTTAATTATTAATAAAATAAATACATTGGTTTTACAGTTTACAATGAAACAAATAATTGTGAAGCTGGACTATTTATTTTATTTAATGTCTCTCAAGAAGGTTTTAGCTTTACCGGGCTCTTAATTAAAAATAAGTTGTTATTAATTACTTAATAATATATAAATCATGAATAAGAATTATTAATTAAGGTATGTATGTATTAACGCCGACCGGTTGCTTTGTGGCAACATGAACTTGACAGTCGATTTTGAGCCTCACGATCTGAATATTAGGTTATTTTGGCTTGAACAGGGAAACAATTAATAAATTTCATAATTTAGTCATGAAAGGGTTAATCTTAAATTATTATTATTATTATTATTATTATTATTATCGATATAAAAGTCATTATTGAAGGTAGGATACCAATACTATACAGGGTGGTCTAAAAATCCCTATCCATTTTGGTCAAATAATAGTATGTAAGATAAAAATGTAGTAACATTATTAGATGTACAGTAAACCCTCGTCCAACGCGGTGGTTAGGTTCCTTGAGAAGAGCGCGTTAGGTAAATCCGCGTTGGACAAACTTAATAACCTTACGGGATAAATGGGGATACGTGAACGCGGCCGCGTAAAGTCTCCCATTAATACTTAGATATGTAGATTTTTTATTCACGCACAAATGAATTTCCCTACCTATATTGTATATGAAATGAACGATAAAATCATAAACATAATGATATTTATGTATATGATAAATAAAAATATATTAAATGAAAATAGCACGCATCTTTTCTTCACTCTTTCGGATGGTGCGTATGGTAGACTCATTCGCGTGATACTCGCGGCCAAGTGATGTTACGCTCATACCACAACCACGCAACTTATCTAGAATCTTTATTTTTTCGGCTAATGTCATAACCTTACGACTTTTTTCTTTCACTATCACTCGCGGATGCTTTACGGTTTGGTGCCATACTACTACTACTACTACTACTGTCTAAGGATAATAGCGAAACCGGCAAAATACGACTAAAACAATCCAACACAACTTCACTGAACTTAACGCGGTAGTGTAGGAGAAAACACTAGAGCGCGCATTGGCACGCGTACAGTACTACTGTATTAGAGCGTGTTTGACGGACCGTGTATAATAAAATTTTCCGCTTTCGGCAAATAATTGTTCGCATTTACAGTATTTTTCAGTGTGTAAACAAATTCGCGTTGGACGAGGGTTTACATATTTATCAAGCTTAGGTCTAAGATTCGACGTGAGCACAATCACTGTCTTTGCAAATCTCAAATCTGTCCACTGCATTGCGGAACACATTCTCAAGCATCTCGTGGGGGGGGGGGGTATTTTAGCGACTACCGCAACAATGCGGGTCTAACTTGTTTTGTAAACCTCAGACTTTACAAAGCCCCACGCAAAAAAATCTAACCGTGCATGTTTCCACCACGTCCAATCCATTGATTTGGTAAGAGCTCGTCAAGGTACGCCCGACGATGTTTGCTTAGTGACATGCAGCTCCATCTTGTTGAAAGACAACAGTGTTGAGAATGCCATCTGAACGAAGCTGGGGCTCAAGAAATTGCTGAAGCATGTCAAGATAAACTGGCTCCGTTACCGTAGCTTCTGCAACGAAAAAAAGGTCTGTAAATCTTCGATTGTCATACCCAACCAGACATTAACTTTGGGAGAATCTCTCCCCCATTCGTAGAACTCGGTTTTTCACTAGGCCCAGATAAGGCAATTATGTCGATTAACCTTCCGCGCGTGTGGAATGTCATCTCATCGCTGAAGAGAATGTGGTTTAATAAGTTTTAGGTATGAATTTTTTCAATAAATTCTGTGCGCATGGCGGCTCGTCTTGGATAATCCTCTTCGTGTAATTCGTGTAGCACTTGAATATGGTAACTTTTCTTTTTTAACGTTGATTTTAAAATCCTTAGAACTAGGGGGGGGGGGGATTTTTAACTTTTTGGAATTCCTAAGTGAGGACCCCCCTCAAAATATGGACCACCAATAATGAAACTCGGGTCAAAAACGATTTTGATTTTTGATTTTTGACCCCTCTGACCCCCATGTACAATTTGTACATACCACCTGAAAGTATACATACAGTATGTGTATTATTATTATTATTGTATTTTTCTGCTATATAATCCATATTTATTGCCAGATTTGCTTTGTAATATGTCCTTTATCGGGTTTACGGGGTTGGAGAACACGAATCTGTACTCCTCAGAATTTTGAAAATCTAATATGGCGGCCAAAAATCTCCATTTTTTTTTTTTCATCAAATTGTCATGGATGACAGCATCCCATGTTATGATATATACTAAAGAATGTATTAACGCGCACATACAACACAGACACGATCACCTTTCATACCACTGTCCAGTCGTCAGCCTGATTAGCATCAGCACATAAGTGACACCTAGTGGACCAACATCCAAACACCACATCTAATGCTGGTTTCAGGGACCGAAAATATTATTCTGCTTCACTGTGCTTTCATTACATTGTTTTATGTGCTTTTATTTATTCCCTAAGACTCCCATTTCACGCCGCAAGGTTTTCCAGTCTGATGCAACCAAGTACACGCTCGTCCGCCCAGAAGACCTTGGGGTCAACAACCTACATAGAAACTGCTGACTTTTCAAATGGCTTGCTTCGAACGAAAAAGGACATTTTGGAAAACATGTAATTACTTCGACCAGATAGAGCCGGTAAAACTGAGAGGTCAAAGGAAGTTGCAGCCGGAATTCTTGCGGACGTCCTTCAAGAACACTGGATTTTTTTTAATATATATATATATAATATATATATATATATATATATATATATATATATAGCCCCTCCCCGCGGGCGGTCTTTCTGGGGTGGATCGCCCGCGGGCTCCTGCCTCCATGTGGCGAGGGGGGTCAGCCGCGGCTGGGGGCCCTGCCGGGTCCCCGCCCGGTTGCGAAGTAGACTTTTAACATACCCTGCTATTCTACAGTCCCCTCTTTCCTGTCTTCCCCTCTTTCCCCTCTTCCTTGCCCCCTCTGTTTCCCCCCCCCCCCCCCCCCCTCCGCGCGCCCCGTGGGCTGCCGGGGCTGATCGCTGGGGGTCTCGCTCCCATGGTCGGGGCCGGACTAAGTTGGCTGGTAGGGTGCCCGGGCCTGGGACCCTGGGGGGCCTTGGTCTTTGCTGCCGCCGGGGGAGAACTCTCGATGCTGCAAGGGCCCCTTTTGAAACGGGGGTACCCGCATGGGACGAGGCACCCATCCCCCGCCGGCGTGCGCTTGGTCCCCTTGGGCCCCGGGTAATCGGTTCCCCGCGGCCCCGGGCGCGAAACAACAAAAAATACTGTTTATGGGTTCTATTACTAAACTTCACTCCCCTCTTGTTGACGACTCTGGCCCGCCCTTGGATTTGGATCAGACTACTACTTCTGGTCGTTCAGCGGCCTCTTCCTCCGCTGGATTGACACTCAAGCCGTATGGCCCCCTCTCGTCCTCTGCGGTGTCTGGCTCTCGTGGCCGGACTCGTGGTGGCCGTAGGGCGGGGTCTTCGCGGCCCTTGTTCTCTCGCCCACTCTCGGTTACCGTTACACATGGACCTGTCTCTGCTGTCAATTTCTGTCCAGTGGACAGGTTCCTTGTTCTCCGCCCTTCCGCTGGCTCCCTTCCGGGCAACTCGGAACGGGTGTTTCAGCGCCTTAAGACGATAGGGGTTCCCTGTCGTTATGATATCCGCCCTCTGAGGGATGGGTCTCTTCTTTTGAAGTCCGTTCTTCGGGGGTGACTGGGTCCCTTCTACAGTTGCAGGATGTCTTGGGTTGCAGAGTTTCTGTGACTCCCCATCCGCAATTGAATAGCTGTCAAGGCACCATTTTCGCTTCCCGTCTGCTGTCAATCCCGGTTGGCGAGTTGCAGGAGGATCTTGCCCCCCAGGGGGTAACGAAGGTCTTCCGCTTTTCGTCGCGCCGGGATGGTGCTCTTACCCCGTCCGCTCGTCTGCTCCTGACCTTTGACTCCCTTGTGCCTCCGGCCCAGGTGTTCTGGGGCATGGGTGATCGCCGGTCGTGTGAGTTTTCGGTGCGACCATATGTGCCTGACCCGGTTCGCTGCTTTGGCTGCAACCGGTTCGGCCATGTTAGCTCTGCGTGCCGCCGTGAGGGTAAGCTATGTGTCCGCTGCGGTGGGCCTGCGCACCCTACCCCGTGCACGAAGCCCCCGCGTTGCTCAAACTGTTCGGGTGCCCACCCTTCCTCTTCCCGGGACTGTCCCGTTTTCAAGTTTGAATTTTAGGTGCGGTCCTTAAGGACTACCGAATTCCTTAGTGCGCGGGAGGCGCGCGATAAGATCCGTGACCGGGAGCCGCGGCGGGGGTTGTCCTACGCTGCGGCTCTTGGCCCTGGCGGGCCCTCGGGCCCCTCCCGTGCTACCCCGGCGTCTACTGGAGTGGTGCCCCCCCTGGAAGTCCCGGGGGTTGGTGGTCCTCCTGGCGCCGCGGGTCCTTCTTGTTCCTCTGTCTCACTTTCTGACATCCCATCTGCTTCCCTGCCTACAAGTGCCCCTTCTCCCCCTCCGGCCTTGGGGTCTGGATCCTTGCCTACTCGTCTCTCGGGTGGGGAGGGGGATGCCCCGAAGGAGAGGAGGAAGCGTCGCCGTGGTCGGAGTCCTTCCGACCCGACCCTGATTGCTGCTCGCCTTGCTTCCCCTTCTTCCCCTTCTTCCCCGTCTTCCCCGTCTTCACCGGAGGGGAAGCGGCGCGCTGTTCCTGATCCGCTCGGGACTTCCCCCCCCCCCTATACGGAGCGCTGGTGGGGCGTCACCTCCCGGTGCCCCGACCAGTGTCCGGGTGTCGGTCGAGGTGCATTGCCCCATGACACCCTCGATTACTGACTCTGTTCCCATGATAGACCCGGTCGAGAGGGGCCTGGCCCTCCTTCATGGAGTCTCTCTCTCTCCGGCTCCTGCTGAGAGTGGTCGGGTCTCTCCCCTGGATCTACCTCTCCCACTTGTGGTCGACCTTTCCTCTCCCCCCCGTCAGTGCTTGTCTGGTTTGACGAGCCCTCGAACAGCTGGTTCCCCCCGGTCCCCCTCTTGTGGGGAGTTGGGGGTTTCGGCTGGGCCCGACTCGTCGTCTCTCCCCCCGCCGGGAGAGCCCCCCTCTGACCTCCCTGTTCTACTCTCCACTTCTCGTCCTACTACGGGTGCAGCAGATGCGGAGTCGGTGGCCCCTACCCCCCAGTTCTGGGTGAGTCGGGGAAACGATTCCGTCCCTGGTTACGGACCGTTGAGTTTGCTGCTCAGCTTGGTCCGTGGCTATTTCGCTGTTTTCTCTGCCTCTTATAATGCCGCTTCCCCTTACAGTTCCATCTTGCATTGGAACTGTAGGGGGCTTTTAGCTAACTGGGAGAACCTTGCCTCCCTGCTGGAGAGCGAGCGGCCTTCCTGTGTTTGTCTCCAGGAGACTATCCTGGCTGCGCGGGGACTCCCTCGTCTCTCTGGATATGTTGGTTTCCTTGCACCCCGGATGAGCGCACACGCCGGCGGGGTGCGGCGATTTACGTGCATCATTCGTTACCATCGCGTGGTGTGCCTCTTCGCACTTCCTTGCAGGCTGTGGCTGTGCGGCTCTTTTTAGATCGCCAGTACACTGCCTGCTCGGTTTATATTCCTCCTCATGACCCTCCTTCTCGCGACGCGGTTCGCGAATTGGTGCTGCAACTACCCCGACCGTTTCTCCTCTCGGGGACTTTAACAGTCGCGACCCGGCTTGGGGAGATGTTCGGTCGACTAATGTTGCTGGGATTTTACTCTCCTTAATGGAGGAACTTTCCTTTGCGTGTCTCAATTCCGGTGAACCTACTTACTTCCACGAACCCACGGGTTCATTTACCTGTATTGATCTCTCCTTGGTGTCCCTCGATGCCTTACTCGATTTTTCGTGGAAGGTGTTGGGGGACTCTTATGGCAGTGATCATTACCCAGTCTGTCTTGAGCCGGTCGGTCCGCAGCCGGGCGTTTCGTCTCGACCGAGGTGGTGCCTTGCGCGGGCTGACTGGCCATCTTTCAGAGCTCGTTCCGTCATTGTCCGTTCGGTGTTGAGCTTTGGCTCGGTGGATGAGAGCTTGGAGTTCTTCGAGCGGGTGGTGATGGGCGTCGCGGAAGACTGTATTCCTCGTTTTCCGGTAACCCGCGGACTCGTAGCGTCCCGTGGTGGGCTCCAGCATGTCACCAGGCGGTGTGCGAGAGGAAGAGGGCAACGCGCCGCTTCCACCGCACCCGGCGCGCGGGCCACTTGATTGAGATGCGGCGGGCGAAGGCTTTCGCCCGCCGGACTCTCAAGTTGGCCCGTCGGGCCTCTTGGCGTGCTTTTGTGTCCGGCATCTCCTCATCTACCCCTTCTGCTGCTGTGTGGCGGAAGGTACGTAGTATCGAGGAGGAGGCCGGTCCCTGCTAGTCGCCCTGTCCTTCGGGACGGGGACGGCTTCCTTTCGGATCCTGCTGCTGTGGCTGATCGGCTGGCCGGTGCTTTTGCTGCGGTTTCCCGTTCGCCTTCGGCTGCGAATCGCCCTTTATCGGAGGTCACGTTCCCGCCCCCTGGGAACGAGCCCTATAACCATCTCTTTCCGATGCGGGAACTTCGGGCTGCTTTGGCAACCCGTCGTTCTTCCGCTCCTGGCCCTGATGACATTCCGTATGACTTTCTTCGGAATCTGCACCCGATGGCCCTGCACTTCTTGCTGGATCTTTTCAACCGGATGTGGGTTGAGGGGTCGTTCCCTTCCCGTTGGAGGGAGGCAATTGTGGTCCCGATACCTAAGCCGGGGAAGGATCCGGCGGAGGTGGCGAGCTATCGGCCTATTGCTTTGACGAGCTGCTTATGCAAGCTCCTCGAAAAGATGGTGGCCGTCCGACTTTCCTTTACACTGGAGTCGCTTGGGTTATGCCCCCCGACCCAGTATGGTTTTCGTCGATTTCGGGGTACTCTGGACCCCCTTCTCCTCCTTGGCCATGATGTACGGGAGGCATTTTCCCGCCGGAATCTTGTTCTGGCCGTCTTTTTTGACGTCCAAAAGGCCTATGACACGACCCGTCGGGGAGTGGTCATGGACCGTTTGAAGTCTCTTGGTTTTGTGGGCTTTTGCCCACGTTTCTTCGCAACTTCCTCTGCCGTCGCACTTTCCGCGTCCGTAATGGGGCGGCCCTATCTGCCCTGTATGTTCAGGAGGAGGGGGTGCCCCAGGGGTGTGTGTTGAGCGTCTCATGCTTCAACCTAGTTATGTCTGCGCTACCGGGAGCTCTTCCGCCCTCGGTGCGCTGTTCCATCTATGCAGATGATCTGGCTGTCTATGCCGCGGGGACGAGTCCCCCCCTCGTGGAGAGGCAAGTCCAACTCGCGGTCAATCGGGTTGAACGCTGGGCGTCGTCGGTGGGCCTTACGTTGTCTTCTCCGAAGACTTCGTGTGTGGCCTTCCTTCCGTCGAGGAGACGGGGATCCGGCGCCATCCCGGCCTTTAACCTTACACTCGGGGGTCAGCCTCTGGCCCTCGTTTCATCAGTACTCTTCTTGGGTATGGTTTTCGACAGCCGTTTGAGCTGGGTTCCCACCTTCGCCGGCTGCGCGAGTCCGCGAGACGTACCCTGGATTTGCTGGGGCATCTGTCGCATACTACATGGGGCGCGGATAGGCGGACGCTCCTCCGTTTGTACGTGTCCCTGGTACAGTCCAAATTAGACTATGGGAGTGTGGTGTATGGCTCCGCCTCCCGCACGGCCCTTCGGATACTGGATCCGGTCCTCTCTAGAGGACTGCGCATGTCATCTGGCGCCTTCCGCTCCTCTCCGGTTGATAGTCTGCAGGTGGAGTGCGACATCCCTCCCTTGGAGGATCGGAGGTCGTTCCTCGTTGCTAAACACTATCTCCGGATCCTCCGTCTTCCACCTCTCCTCTGTTCCAGGTGGTTGAGAGGGCGTTCTGCCAGGATGGGGGTTGGTATTTCACCGACACGGTGACCTCCCTCCTCGATGGTATGTGCACTCCCCTCCATCCGTTATACCGGTCTCTTTCAGTGGTGTTGCACCTTGGGAGAGCACCCCTGTTGCGTGCTGTAGGGCGTTGCGCCCCGTTCGCAAGACCGAGTCGGACTCTGCCTTGCTTCGGTCTCTTTTCCTTCAGCATGCGGCGTGTCACTCTGCATGTGTTGCGATCTTCACGGATGGTTCGAGGTCGTCGGGGGGCGTTGGATTCGCGGCTGTTCCCCAGTCGTCTGTCATTGCTCCCCGATGTACCCGTCTCCCTGATGAGGCTTCCGTTTTTACGGCGGAGCTCTATGCCATTCTGAGCGCTCTGGAGGTGGTGCGGGAGCATCCGGATGGGTCGTTCGTCATCCATTCGGATTCCCGCAGTGCCCTGGATGGCCTGGAGTGTTTTGACTGTCCACCCGCTGGTCCGACGAATCCAGCTACTGTACCATACTCTTGTCGCTTTCGGTGGCAAGGAGGTGGTATTTTGCTGGGTCCCAGCACATGTTAACGTGGCTGGAAATGAGGCTGCCGATCGAGCTGCCCGTTCCGCGTGCCGACTGCAGGTTTCACCTGTGTCCCTCCCTTTTTCTGATTATATCCCTGGCTTCCGTAGGTTTTTGCGCTCCCGGTGGCAGAGTCGCTGGGATGGCGCTACGGACAACAAACTTTGCAAGATTAAACCCAAGTTGGGATGTTGGGCCTCTTCCTTCCATCGGTCGCGCCATAAGGAGGTGGCTCTGGCCCGCCTCCGTATTGGCCACACCCACCTGACCCATGGCTATTTGATGGCCGGGGATCGGGTGCCCCGATGTCCCAATTGTGACGTCCTCCTTACAGTTGCCCACCTTCTGGTGGAGTGTCCGCTTTACTCTGCGCTGCGCGCAGAGTATTTTCCCTTTTTGGAGAACGTTGGGCTTTGTGATAGGCTTGGCGCTCTTCTGTCTGAAGGTTCCTACTTTTCGATAACCGGGTTGTTCTCCTTCCTCTTTCGCTCCCGACTTCTTTACCGGCTGTGACCCCACTATGATCTTTTTGCTTTTCCCCCACCTCCTCCTCCTCCCCCCCGTCTATTGTTCATTTCCGTTAGTTGTTCCATACTCTTCGTTCTGTGTTCGCTCTGCTATCCACCTTTCTTTTGGTGGCCATGAGCGGTCATTCTTTGAAACAAAAAAAAAAAAAAAAAAAATATATATATATATATATACACGGTGAACCAAAAGTAGGTGGACAGGAGGTTGAATACGGTTTGTGTTATATTATATTATAACTATGGTGTTCATTATAACTATGGTGTTTGTGTGTTTTATTATATTAAATATTATAACTAAATTTATTTAAATTTTATTTTGTATTATAGTATACAAAAAAATTAAATATGTATTCTCAAAATAAACGTTATCATTTACTGTCCACCTACATTTGGTTCACCCTATATACAGTGCCCGCGAAAAGTATCCGATCACCCTTGAAATTTGTATTTTTTACATAAAAAACAATGTTTAAATGTATACTAACCTTATATTAGTATTTTGTCATCTGTCCTTTGGTTTGGATGACTTGTTCTAGACGTTTTGGCATGGATTTAATCAAGTTTGACAAACTTCCACTGATATTTCCTTGCACCATACCTTTTGATGGCCTCTTGTAATTTTCGACTGAGCCGTGTCGTGGCATTCAACCTTATTTTTTATTATTGCCACAGATTTTCTATCGGATTGAGATCTGGACTATTACCAGGCCAATCCAAAATATCAAATTTATTGTCAGTAATCCATTTTGTCACTATTTTGGCCCTGTGACATGGTGCCCACATCATGCATGTATGTTTTTGTCCTTTGGATTGCCATTGCCATTGGAAGTTTATCCTGTAGCATTGCTAAATACCGTGCACCATTCATAGTTGTGTTCTTCGGAAGAAATATAAGTTTCCACGCCCATAGTAACCGAAACAACCCCAAACCATCACACTTGGAGTGTGTTTCATTGTCTTTAGGTGTATTTAGGGTCCATCCTATTTGAGCCAATAGGCCGGCGAACCTTTTTTGGACAACTTCTGAATGTCAAAATGTCGACTCATCGCTAAATAAAACCTTCTTCCAGTCATCAACAGTCCAATGAATGTATTTTTTACAAAATGCGACACGTTTTTTACGCATTTTTTCATTAATGAATGGTTTCTTAGCAGCATGGCGAGATGGTAATCCGAGTTCTTTTTGGAGCCGCTCCTGGATAGTTCGTTCAGAAACACCAGATAACAAATTATTCATATTAAATTTTATTTCTTTCGCAGTTATTGTTGGGTTTTTCAATACTAACGTTTCATAAGTTTGTCTGTTCGCGAATTTGTTTTTCTCGGTCTGCCAGATCGTTTTTTAGGGACTGGCGTGGTTAGGCCACCATTGTTCTTAGCCCGTGAAACCCATAAATTAACGGTACTTTGGGATATGTTTAATTCCTTAGCTATCTGTCTCTGTGATTTCCCACATGCATGCAAAGCAAAAATAGCACCTCGACAATCACTCTTAAGTTGTTTTTTTAGCACACATTATATATAAATTTTATTTACACCACTTTCTGTAAAAAAAAAAAAATATCAAGAAATTTACACAAACAGTGAAATCTGACAATTTGAGACACAGCCACCCGCAACGAAGGCTACCAGAACACTAATTTGAGAATGCGTTGGATAGCTCTCATATCAGCGAGCAACCTCAAAGTTACCAGATGTCGCTAGAACAAATAGAAAGTGAATTACGTGTCTCTGAATATCAAGGGAAAATATTGTATTTTCTTGAGTGATCGGATACTTTTCGCGGGCACTGTATATATATATATATATAGAGTGACCTAACGCATGAAACTGAAAATTTTGGAACTGTATGAAAGATTCATCAAATTAGTTCAGACCAGGAAAAAACCGCCGAAATGACAACTATTATAAAAAAAGTCGAAGATTTCGACGAAAGCGAAAGAATTTTTTGATATCTTCTGCGCGGACGATGAAGTAAGGAAACACTTAGAAAATTTTTATGGTGTGAAAATGACTCGAGAAGAATGGGACTTTCTGGAAGACCAAAGACATGATAGAAAAATGTTTTGCGAGAGTTTTGTCGACAGAAAATGGAATAAGACCATGGGACAGAGAGAGAGACTTACTTACTTGCGGCCCATACCGAGGAGGTACCAATGGCAACGGGTGCCAGGGAAAATTTTGTGAAAGTTTATTTTTCTTTCAACTATCCTAGCAGTAGTAGAAAAGTAGAAGGCTCTCTCCCCACCCTCCCTGCCAGAGGCAGGTACGGAAAAAGGTTGAAGAAAATACCTTGACCCTGGAAAAGTAGCCAAGGAAATTTTACAGGAAAGTGGAGAATATATAATAGCTCTATATTTAGCTTGCTCACAGAGACCGAGCAAGCGAACTCCTGCAGAGTTTTCTGAGGTTTTAATCTTAAACTATGAGTGTGTTCAGTACTTTGTCTAGCCTATTTTTAAACAGATTTACACTTTGACTGGAAACAACCTCTGAGGGAAGTTGGTTCCAGATATTAACTATTTTATAGGAAGAAATTTCCGCAGACTGAGGTCCTAAATGTCTTTACACACTCAAATAGTGTGCAAGATTTCGTCTAACCTTTTCTTGAACTGATCCACAGAGGAACTGTTCACAACTTCCGAAGGTAACCTGTTCCATGGTTCACAGATCTTATACGTAACGTAATTCCCACACACACTAGTCCTAAACCGTTTCAAATCCAACTTCCAACCATTGTTGCGAGTTGGGTTATCATTTAAACTAAACATACTTCTAAAATCGACATCGTTGAACCCTCGTAAGAGCTTGAAAACCTCGATCAGTTGACCGCGCAGCCTCCGAGTTTCAAGCGAAAACAAGTTCAGGGCGCGTAACCGTCGATTGTAGCCCATATGCCTAACGGAAGGGATTAACTTTGTGGCCCTCGCCTGCACTCGCTCCAGCCTCTCAATATCTTTCCTGAGGGTGGGCGACCAGAACTGCACAGCATACTCCAGGTACGGCCGAACAAGGGAATTGTACAGTGAGAGCACAATCTCCTTGTTCCGAAACTGAAATTGCCTCCTGATATAACCCAATAGTTTCTGGGCTTTCTTTTCCACCTCTACACACTGTTTCGTAAACTTAAGGTCGCTGCTAATTAGCACACCAAGTCCTTTTCTAAATCAGTCACCTCGATATTACTGCCCACATCGAGTAGTCCGACTTGGGATTGGCGTAGCCAATGTGCATCACTTTGCATTTACCCAAGTTAAACGGCATTTGCCATTTTTCGGACCACTCTCCTATCCTACCTAGGTCCGCACGCAGTTCCTCGATCGCTTCGGGCGTCCCAACATTGGCCCCAAGCTTGGTGTCATCAGCGAATTTGGCGATCCGACTGACGATGCCACCGTCGATATCATTTATGTAAATGGTAAACAACAGTGGCCCCAAAACGGAACCCTGAGGAACCCCACTAGTGACCGAGGCCCAACCCGAACTAGCCCCTTTAATTACCACCCTCTGCCGCCTATTCCTTAGCCAGTTTTCAATCCACCTACCTATTTCCCCACCGATACCCAGCGCGCGCACTTTCGCCATTAGCCGGCGGTGAGGTACCATATCAAAGGCTTTCTGAAAGTCGAGATAAAGTATATCAATCGCCCTACTCTTATCGTACTCACTCAACATGACGTGGAAAAACTCGAGCAAGTTGGTGAGACACGACCTATGCCGTCTAAACCCATGTTGGGAGTCCCCAAGCAGCTTGTAGGAATCCAAATGGTCAACGATTCTATCAGCTATTATCCTTTCTAATAATTTACCTACAACTGAAGTGAGACTAATAGGACGATAGTTCCCTGGACTTTCGTGATCCCCTTTCTTAAAGATAGGGGTCACGTTGGCCTCCCTCCAGTCACCAGGCACCTGGCCCATCTCCAACATTTGTTGAAGACTGTAGCCAGGTGGGGAGCCACCTGGTCGCGCACTTCTCGCAAAACACTGGGGAGAAACTGGTCTGGCCCAGGAGCCTTAAACGCGCTCAGTTTGTATATTCTATGAGCAACGACTGTCGCGGTACATCTAACACTATCCAGGCCAGCACCTTCGTGCCTCACAGCTGGCTCGGGGATGACGCGGGTATCCTCCCTGGTGAACACTCCCGCAAAGTACTCATTAAGCACATTAGCGATGTCCGCGTCGGAGGTCCGCAGAACGCCGCTTCCGTCCTTTAAAGGACCTATCATGCTTCTAATGGGCTTTCTACTATTAACATAACTGAAGAACTCCTTAGGGTTCCCCTTGCAGAGGCTTGCCACCCGTAGTTCTTCGTTACGTTTCGCTAGCCTAACCTTAGCCTTCACTTCCCTACACAGGCGGACATACGCTTCAGTGTTCTCGTGGGAATGATTGGCCTTCGCCCTCCTATACGCTACTTTCCTATTTCGGATAGCCGAAGCGATGCCACGATTGAACCACTTAGGCTGCGTTGAAGCAGGGGTGACCGGTTTTGAGGGTATGGCAGCAGACTGCAGCACCATAAACTCATCCCGGAATGCACTCCACACTCCCTCAACATCGCCGCCAACCTCTAACCCCATCTCTCCTACGCTATCCCTGAGGCTAACAAAGTTCGCCCGCCGGAGATCAAGCTTACTGCCTCTCGAGTTACTACGCTTCACCCGAGGGACGCACACACGGAACCTAATAAGACTGTGATCACTCCCGCCCAACGATTCGTCAACGGTGAGGCCAGTGACGAGGTTGTCTTCGGTCGTGAACACTAAGTCCAGAACGCTTTCGCCTCGTGTAGGCTCGTTGACCCACTGAGTGAGGAAGTTCTCATCAGCAAAGTCAAAGCCTCCTCCCTTCAGCATCGGCAGTCCTGTTTTCCCACTTTATGCCGCGACAGTTGAAGTCTCCTAAAACTACACACACCCTATCCCCTAGCAGGCTACTGAGTTCGGTGTACAGGGCTGTATCTTCCTCGAGGAGGAGATGCGGAGGTCTGTACACCAAGATTAACCTATAGTTCGTCCCTCCCACGTTCAGATCGACGCCAAGCAGCTCCCGTTCCGACCGGAACTGGCAGTCAACCGGACTCAACGTGTCTCTGACGGATATTAGTACCCCTCCCCACGGGTGCGGTCTTTGCGAAACATTCTATACCCGGGAATTTCGAACTCCCCAACGTAGTCCCTACGATCAGTATGAATCCAGGACTCGGTGATAGCAACGATATCCTGGTATTCTGATGCTAAGAGCGCCCGTAGCTCGCAAAACTTGTTCCTAATTGACCTAGCATTAAAAAGCATTGCACGGAGGGAGCCTTCCCTATTCTGACCGCCCCCTAGCACGACCCGTTTCCCGAACAGCCAGGGCTGTCGGGAGTTGAAGAGCCCCTCACTAACGAGGGGGCAACTTCCGCAGGAGACTGAGCCCCCTCCAACGTAGGAGGAGGGTCACCCACCTGTACTTCGACGCACCCTTCAGTCGAAGGTATGTCCGCCACCGGCTCATCCTCATCTCTCCCCGGTGGGGGCCCATCATCTCTCCCCGGACTCGACCTCACCATTCTGTATAGGTGCCGGTCGAGCAGCGCGCCTAGCACACCTTTACCCTCGTTATTGAGGTGGACACCATCCCTCTGGTAAAGGTCCCACCTACCCGAAAATGCATCGAAGGGGTCAATAAACTTCACGCCCAGCGGAACGCACAAGTCTTGTACCCTCTCGTTGATGCCAATGACCTTACTGAGCGCGTGGTCACTGACATTCATTCGCGGTAAAATACCCATTAACATTCCCCTGTCTGTCTTCAGTTTTAGATCATCCGCAAGAGACATGATCTCGGTGATGATCCCTTCAGTAAGACCTACCCCACCGCCTTTGAGGAACAGGTCATTGCCACCAGCGTGGACAACGATCGCAGTCCTCCGACTAGCCACGCGCACCTTCTCTACCTCCTTCCTTAAGTGCGCCATTCCCCGCCCAGGTAAGCACCTTACCTTCCTCCCATCCCGGTTTGCTGAAGCAAAGTACTTCTCCTGGCCCCTGATCTGCGAGTCCCCAATCAAAACGGTGTCTTCCTCCTTCGAGCACAGGAGACTAAAGCGGTTAGAGGTCTTGACAGGGGCAACTGGGGTCTCAGGCTTCGGCTTCGCAGCCTTCTTGCCCGAGACCTTTCGAAACCCGTCGCCACCCTACACGCAGTTACACCACCCGACCCACCCCGACAGGTAGCTACATCCTTCGGTTTCTTTGGGCCATCAGCAGGCCCCTTCCCACCCTTCTCTATCGATCCCTTCCCACCCTTCTCTATCGATCCCTTCCCACCCTTCTCTATCAGCCCCTTCTTTGAGCCCTCCCTTTGTTCTAGATACTTAATCTTAGTTTGAATCTGCTGGTGTGTTTTTAATTTGATCTTGTCCACTGGGTTGGATTTCCAGTGCTACGACCCTAGCTTCAAGCTTTTTTACTAATTCCTTTAGCTCTTTAACTTCCTTTTCGTGGTTGTCTCTAAGTTTACAAAACAAACATACACTAAGGGATGTGATATCGCTGATACTACCCTCTGGGAAGTCTACGCACCAATGATTAACTTTACATTTAAAGCATTCTGCTTTCAATTTAGCTGGCCCTGCCATATTTTCTCTTTTTTTTTTGTTTTTTCTGAATACTCTGAATAAGATAAAGCGTTCTAGCAATGAAAACTATCCAAAAAACGTTATGACCAGTATATAAAAAGGGGGGGGGGGGGGGTGAATTCATCCCGCGCGTAGACGCATCCGCCTTTTTGCAAGTGACGTTCATTCCTTCCAGAAGACTACACCTCTCCTGCTGCCGCACCGACCAAAGGTCTCCCCAGGGCCAGGAGCGACAGCGAGATGCAGCCCCTTACTAAGTCTTACTAGTCACTCACAAGTGGGCCAGACTCTTAGAATCCAGTGTTCAAGGGATATCCCACCAGACCCAGAGGCCACGCCCGAGACTTTACGCTGGCCTGGCAGCCAGCTGGGCAGTAAAGCCCTCTCACCTCAGAGCAGTACAGCCAAGCACCATCAATTGGTCACCAAAGAACGGTCGCAGGGGGCTGGTCAAGCCATTACGCGTTAGGAATGGGCTTAACGGGGCACTAGCCACACTCCATTCATCGCGCCCCTACGCCTGGGACCCCTCCATCCCAGTCTCTCACAACCTACGAGCGTTAAATGGTGTTATTTATAGAGGTTCCAAAGCCTCTCTTCCCACGCATGAGGTAGCAGTAGGGTCCTAATAGTAAAAGAAGAGAAAAAGACAATACTAAAAGAAAAGTTTTTTTTTTTTTTTTTTTTTTTTTTTTTGCAGTGAGAGGAGAACAACCTTAACGTAATCTAAAAGGACAGAGTAGGGATGGGATGGGGTCCTAGTAACCCACGGGACGGGATTGTGCAAAATACTTTACCCGCCCTCCCGAAAGAGAGAGAGAACCTAAAGGAGCTGGCAGCCAGTTCCTCTAGAATCCCACGACTCGGGACCGGAGGGCTGTCACACCCCAAGTATAAAGTTTACTACATCCAGAAGAAATGTGCATACCTTTATACCCCCTGCGGGAAGAGAGAGAGAGAGAGAGAGAGAGAGAGAGAGAGAGAGAGAGAGAGAGAGAGAGAATCATAGTGACTTCCAAATTAGCACATCAAACTCGGATGAGCCGTCTACGGGTCGGGTCGGGTCGGAAGCGTCGTAAACTGTCCCCTAGACAAAAAAAAAAATTGAAAAGGATGAGTTGCCGCCAAAGTACCAGCATATAAGAGAAAGTGTCAAAAAAAAATAAGGCCCGAGGTTTACGAAGCAATGGACCAGCTCAAAAGTTCTCATCACGTGTCAGATAGTCAAGCTGCGGGAGCAGTAGTGATTGTTGGCAATAAACTATTTGGTCGGAAATGGAAATTTCATGACGAATCACCAGACTTAGTAGACCTAGACACCCTACCACATTCTAGCAATATTCGACAAGCCGGAAAGAGCAGTGAAGCTCTAGCATTGCCTGAAATTGTGAAAGAGATCATGCAATCGGATCAAAAGTCGGTAGTTACCTATTCTGTTGATGGTTCGAAAAAACAGGGAGCTGGTTCTTTCTAGGTGTAGGGAATGACAGTAAATGGGAAACACAGACCTCTCCCGACATTTCCGATTGCTACGGAAAGTACAGAGAACTTGGCGGATTTGAAAGTTGCCATGTTGAACATACTGGAAGCAGCGAGCGGAGTTAGTTCGAAAGAACTGTTTGAAAAGATAGACTTTGTGATCACTGATCAGACATCCCATAATCTATCTGTCGAACAAATGGTGGCCGAGAAGCTAGAATCAGAACATGCCCCGGATCATTTGTTTTGCAATGTCCACCCGACACTCGTGTTCAATCGAATGATCACGAAACAATGGACCGAAATAGAAAGTGCCATTGGACGAGATAAAATATATTCCAGCTTTCTCGTCAATGCCACAACTTCATCCTCGAGTGTGACCGAACAAGCGCTGGACTGTATAACCAGATTGATAAATCATGACTTTGACCACAAACCGTGGAACAAAGCCAACGATTTTGACGCTCATATCGCGCCGAAGCGAAACAAATCTGTCAGTCTAAATGATGAACATTTTAACAGATTGACGTTGACATTAGTGTTGAAAAATAATCGAAACTTCACAAACCGGTTTTTAATAGATCTGTTTTTGAAAACCGGTTTTAACCGGTTATGACCGAAAAGTATAGTAATTTTTAAAAGCCACATTTGAAAGGTACTGACTTTAACTCTTAACAAGCATAGCTTATCGCCTATTTTTTGGTCAAAAGAATGCAAAAATGCAGCATCATATGTATGCATATGAATAAGAAAATGACAACTTTGACATATTTTATTTTAGCCAAAATAATACATTATTCAAACAATTTAGATTTGAAATAATTTTTTAAAATAAAACATCTATACTTAGAAAGAAATAAACTTCTTTTTGTAAAAAAAATTATAAAGAATAAAAATAAAATTTCTCTATTTTGGAAAAAACATTGAAATAAAATTTTTTAATAAAAAATACCTAGAAAACAGAAAATTGACTTTTCGTGTAAGAAAAAATATATAAATTAATTTAGATTTTATCCCTATTTTGGAAATGACATCTTAAGAAACAAAGGGCATTAAGGGTCTTATACTGCGAATAGGGCTTTAGTCGACTGACCTACACTACAGCCTACATGAGACAAACTGAAGATCGAGTTGCCAGATAGGCAAAAATTATACTGAAGAGCAGTTGCAAGTTTGTCACAATTTAACTTAATAGGTAATGTATTCGAAGTTATTTTTTGTGCGCTGTAGGGCGTAGCTGCACGTTCGCGCAAGTTTGAGCCAAATAAAAATCAATCGATAAAACCGGTTTTTTCTTTCGGTTTTCGATTTTTAGGGGAATTTTACAAACCGGTTTTCAACACGAGTTGACATGTGCCATAATCTTATATCACATTGACGATGTGGGAGCATTTCTCGAAAAATTTGAGCGTGTGACGAACCAATTGGCCTGCATCGTATGATGCTTCCAGGATCTGGACTTCTTGAGAATTGTGTACACGGCTGGAGCTCTCATTGGACTTCATTTAGTGGACCGTTCCTTTCACTGACGATATCAACCAGTACAAATTAGTGATGTAGCGGATGTCATTTTTTTCACATCCGCGGATGCGGATGAGGATGTTTGATTATCCGCGGATGTCTACATTTTCGTTATTTTTAGGATATATTCGAGATTTGCTGTGTTTAACATATATAATAAGTTATTATATAGAGAGAGCTGTAGCTATAATGTAGTATAATTGATTAATTGTACAATAATTGCTGTACTTTTCTCTGAACATATAAAATAATATCAAGCATCTAACTAATATAGAAATCAATTAGTGAATTCGTCTGCAAATAAATTCGTTATATTTTGTTGAGTTTCAGCCACAATTAGAAACCATAATTGTGTTACCAGGATGCGGGACGTGAACCCAACTCAAATGCACCCGACCGACCTCTTTCCCCAACCTCCACCCTTATAGAAAGAGATCTTTAATTAGCTTGATAACTATTTATATTACGTTTAAAGTTTTATTAGGCATATTTATAAATGAGTAATTAAAATAAAGTAAACTAAGATGTTCATCGTTTAATGTTCAAACTTAATTATAGGAAGGTTATGCTTAAGGAACATTAATTTTTCTGCCTTTTCTGCTGCCAGTCTGTTTCTCTTTCATCATATATTAATCCAGCACTGCTAAATAATCTCTCGCTTGGTACGTTTGTTGGAGGACAGGCTAAATGTTTCCTTGCAAGTTTACTCAAGTATGGATAGATATTCTGCATATTTTTCCACCAACTAATAGGATTGTCACATGCAGCCAGGCGTTTTTCTTGGTGATAGCTCTCGATCATTTTACTACATCTTTTGACATCGCGTAGGTCTCGTCATTGCTGCTTGACTCAAGAAACTGAGAGAGAGATTCTGTGATAGATTTGCTTGTTGAAGGTGTTGGTTCTGTCACAAACTTTTATTCTTTTGGTGGGTGGCGAAGCGACAGATTCAAGAGATTGAAGCTCTTCAACTGCTTTGCCAAGTGATGATTTAACTCGTTCTAATGTACTAGGTGAAAATAACTTAGCTTTGTAACGTGGATCTAAGTAGGTTGCAAGAGAGTAACTTCATACAAGAACAGCCTCTCGTCTTGTCGCTTGCATCACTTTTGCGCACAATGAACTAGTTCTATTAATATAGTAGAATTTGATAAATTCCGCTTATTAATGACATTTTATCTCAACGGTTCACATCCGCACGACATCCGCAGTCCAAAGTGCGGATGCGGACGCGGATGCGAGAAAATGTGCGGATGTTATGCGGATGCGGATGTGACCTACATCACTAGTACAAATTATTCAAAGCTAATTCCAGCATTCCAACAGTTATACCAAGACCTCTTTTCTACTGATCCGGCTAAACTGTTGGAAGTGGATACGCCGGCATTTGAGTTTGTGTCTGTTGAAACATTCCAACAAACACGATATGACGATGATATTTGCAATGCTATCAAAGCTATAGCTCTCCAAATGAGTACTGAAGTCAAAGGTTTTGGGTATGATCTTGCCAAATCTTGCTGAAGGATTTCGGAAACAAAAGGGAGATATCTTTGGATTCGGAGAATTTGATGTATCAGCGGAACATGCTCTCTCAAAAATGGACTGAAAAACTGGACAAGGCGCCAATTCACAACTTGGACTCTGAGCGCAGTGTAGGGTTCATCAACTATGAACTCGGCAGAAGAGGCGCCAAGCAACTCGCGTGCGTGTCGGCAGCGCAGGTCAAAGCTAAATCTTTTGCGTTGATTCAAAAACGACCAACAGGGTCTTTCAAAGACTATAGGAAAATTGGAACTGCAAAAATTCTGGAAGTAATGAGAGAGTGGAGCGTACGACAAGAACAATTACAGAAGCAAAGATTACAGACTAAAGAGATTGCGAATATCGCTGTAGACCGCAGGAGAAATAGAGACATGGAAGAATTAAAAAGACTAGGAGGGCCATTCACGGCTAGTGAGCAAGTGGATAATTATCTCGAAGAATCAAATGTGGACGATTCGCAGAAGCTGAACCGTCTTTATCATCTCGAAGTCAGATATGCACGAGATACCGCTCTTTCTGTGCCAAAGACTAGTGATATATATTTCGTCTAATGAAGGACTACAGAAAATTGCCCCCCTCAACGTATGCCACTAATTTGAAGCTTTATCTCAGCAATATCAGCTGTAAAGCTCTGGTCACAATCAATGAGTTTAACCATGCAGTAGAGACATTACTGAAATGAACAATATGCGTGTATGGTAATATACCATGATCTTTAGACAAATATAGAATGTGTGAAAATCATCTTGAAATCGGTCTTTGTGCACTTAACACTCTCCTTATTGTCCTTGGTGGTCTCAGATGGGTTGAAAGTTCATGATTTGACTATTAGTTCTCACAAATACCTTGCCAACTTTATAATTCTGTCAGTGTTGTCGCAAACCCCCAATTGAATATATAGGGTGATCCAGAGAAATGGGACCCAAAAGAAACCCCTGTAACTCTTAAAGTATAAGTCCTTTTATAAAATCATACGCATCATTCGAAAGAGGATAGTTACAAGTTTGTACAGGATTGTATAGGTTTTGACAATACAATACAAGATAAGATACAAAACAAAATAAAAGTGTTAGTTAAAACTAACCCTTCAAGATGACTGCATGGACTGTGGAACAGCTGCGTTTCATAAATGAGCAATATTATTATGAGCATGGAAGAAGTGTAGTTTCAGCTCAAAGATCTTTCAAGACAAATTTTCAGATGTCAAAATCACCTTCTAAGAGCTGAAACTACACTTCTTCCATGCTCATAATAATATTGCTCATTTATGAAACGCAGCTGTTCCACAGTCCATGCAGTCATCTTGAAGGGTTAGTTTTAACTAACACTTTTATTTTGTTTTGTATCTTATCTTGTCTTGTATTGTCAAAACCTATACAATCCTGTACAAACTTGTAACTATCCTCTTTCGAATGATGCGTATGATTTTATAAAAGGACCTATACTTTAAGAGTTACAGGGGTTTCTTTTGGGTCCCATTTCTCTGGATCACCCTAGTATAATGGATGTTTGTAGTATTTCCATCCACATTTCACTTTCAAATGCCCAAAAAATTGTGATTTTGACCGCCACCTTGGATTTCCGCCATAATGACTTCAAAGTTCCATTACGAATGTGTATTCGTGTTGTGCGACCCTGAAAACCCTATAAAGGACGTATTACAAAGCATCTGGCAATAAATATCGATTATATAGCAGAAAAACAGAAAATACACATATGTATGCTTTCAGTCGGGTAAGAAGAGGTTTTGGAAAAAAAAATTTAAATATGAAATCGTGCTTAGAAATGGTGTCTCCAAATTTTACGCTTCTCCCGAGCAAAATTTAGGATTAACAACACACCCTATTAGAACAGTCGTTTTTGGTATGCTTAGTGTACGTGATGCTATGCGAGTTGACATTCTAGGATTTGTTTCAAAGGCATCTCTTACAAATTCGACATTTTCTTGAGAGGTACCTGGACGTCCAAATCTTGCCTCATCATGAACAGATCCTGTTCTTTTAAATTTATTGACCAGCTCGCGATTTGCTTTGTCTGTAGGTCCTGGTTTGTGAAATCATCATCATCATAATAATAATCATCATCATCATCATCATCATCATCATCATCATCATCATCATCATACGATAGGCATAGGGCAGCTGACGTTATTTATTTAGATTTTAAAAAGGCGTTCGATACAGTTCCGCATAGGAGACTAATTGCGAAGGTTAAAGCACACGGTATACGCGGTCAGGTAGCTAACTGGTTAGAAGAATGGCTTCGTGCTAGGAGACAGAGGGTCGTAGTTAATGGTAGTGAATCGGGGTGGTTAGATGTAGGTATCGGTGTCCCACAGGGTTCAGTGTTAGGCCCATTGCTATTTAATTTACATTAACGACATAGATGTAGGATTGACTAGTAACGTGTCAAAATTCGCGGACGATACTAAAATAGGCGGTAAGGTTGTTAACGAGGACGATAGAAATATGATCCAAGACGATGTAGATAGGATTATGGAGTGGACGGATAAGTGGCAGATGCAATTTAACGTAGACAAATGTAAAGTTTTGCATATAGTTCTCGCAACAATAATTACGCGTACACGATGGATGATAGGGAGTTAGCGAGCGTTGACGAGGAAGTAGATTTAGGCGTACGCGTAACTAAAGATTTAAAGGTTAGGAACCAGTGCCTGGAGTCTTGCGCAAAAGCTAATAGGATGTTAGGCTTCGTAGCGCGTAATTTCGAATTTAAATCGAAGATATTATATTGCCCTTTACAAGTCCCTAGTCAGGCCTCATTTAGAATATGCCGTTCAGTTTTGGTGCCCGTATTTGCGTGAGGATATTGATAGGTTAGAAAGGGTTCAACGTCGTGCCACGAAACTTATGCCGTCATTGCGCAATAAGCCTTATGAAGATAGGATTAAAGAGCTAGACCTGTATTCACTCGAAACTAGGAGATTAAGGGGGAGCTTATTGAAGTTTTCAAAATCGTTAATAACATCGATAACGTAAATTTTGACAAATTGTTCACTTTTGATAATAGTAATACTCGCAATAACGGATTTAAGTTGCGTGGCAGGCGTTTATTACTAATATCGCTAAAACTTCTTTACGTTTAAAGTAATTGATAAATGGAATAATCTTCCCGCGTCAGTCGTTCATTCTACAGCGTTAATATGTTTAAGAACCGTCTTGACAGACATTTTAAAGGTATTAGCGTTGTTTAATTAAAAAACAACAAAGTTAGCAACGGAAGCTCTGGTGGTGGTGCTCGAGAATGAGTCTGTTGACGATGAATGCCAGCTTGTGACATGCCAGCGTGTGATGCCAGCAATAAAATTATTAAAAAAAAAAAAAAAAATTAGACTAACACGAATGTAGATGTAGCTCATAGCGTAAACTAACCCACTTTTTGTTTAACTTTACCTACTTTCCCCCCCCCCCTTACTTTGCATGTCTCTAACTCTTTTCTTGCATGTTTGTAGTTTGCATGGTATGACAGTGAGTTAAGACTGTGTTTGCATGGTTTGTAAGCGTTCTTATTTTACTTCTTTTCATCTTTCACCCCTCTCCTATTCTCTCCGACTATTTTGACTTGTCGGCAGTGGCCGGCGGATGATGATGGTGAGACACTTTCCTCTTTTTCTGAATGAATGTTAACCCATGAGTGATAGGTGTTGCTCTTACTTAACCCCTTATTCTCTTCTCTTCTCTTAACCCGCTACTCTTTCCTTTCTCTCGGGCTAACCTTAGAGTCGAGCTTAGGGTCTTTGTTAGCCTTAGCTTCTGTAGATCTGTAGATCATCATCATCATTCGAATTTTTCTCGAATTTCTTTGCACTTCTTCCTTTGCATATGTAGTGTTACTACCATCACACGTTTTTGTACATCTATCATCATCTATGGCCCGTGGAAAGTAAAATAGAAATATAATTATTTCAGCAAAATAGATAGGGACTTTTAGACCATCCTGTACCAGACATGGGGTAATAGTAATAGACTATTACAGGATTTTTCAAGTAATAGATCATATTTTTTTGGCTGTAATAGTAATAGAAGGCAAAGTAATAGATAATAGTCTATTACTTTTCTATTACAATGGCAATGAAAAAATGAACTAAATCTACTCTAAACTAAAATAAACGTATGTGAACTGATATTGTGGCAAATTTTTCTTTCCGTAGAGTAAAATTTTTCAAGACCTTCAATCTCTGAAATTGTAATGATTTGGTTGAAACAAATATTTGTTAACACAATGCTTCTAATTGCATTTAAATAGACATAAAGATCCTTTTCAAATGAGTGAAGTACCCCACATAAATAGTAATAGAAGAAATTAAAAGTAATAGTAATAGAAACCCAGTAATAGACCCCATGTCTGCCCTGTACAAAGAAATCGGTATTAGATATGAGGGATAAGAGATGAACAATCGCGAGTAATGTACCTTTAATCCTAGATTACACACGAGAAGTGAATAAACAGTAGTAATGTACATTTACTCTTTGATTTTTATAAGTATTTCATTATTAATCGAGACTTCAACTTGGTTTTAAACGAATTTACATTGACTAATTTTTATATCATCATTTAAATCATTGCATAGTTTCAATTCAATGAAAATGGTAATTTTTGGGATGACTAAATTGAGGAATAACTTGCTTTGATCTATTTCTGGTCTGATATGAGTGGATTTCTTGATGAGTTACAAATACTTATTTAGCCATTGTAAGGTAATTATTTTGTTCTTACACTTGGAAATAAAAATAGTGTGCTACTTTGATAAATCTTTGAGCTTTAGTAGTTTCAGCTCCTTTATGCATCACAATGATCATGAAAATCGGCATCAGATAACCTTATTGCTCGTTTTTGGATGACAGAACCTGTTTAAAGCGTTGTTAGTGGAATTTCCCAAAGAAGGTGCGGTACGTTATATAAGGAAGAACAAGAGCATGATAGAGTTAATAAAACCTGTTGTGGAACTACATTTCTAAGTTTAAGCGTTATAGCAACGCTTCTCAAATCTTGTTTGAGATATAATTTCTATGATCACTCCATTGCAAACTCTTATTTAGCATTACACCAATAAATTTTGTTAACAGTACACTCCTTTACGGCGATTTTATCAACATTAAGTTCATCGAGATATACACTTCGTGTATTAGTAAAAATCATGAAATTTGTTTTAATGGTATTTAGGAAGAGTTTATTGGTGGTCGACCATTTCATTACATTGGTAAATTCTGATTTAAAGATATATTCTTAGCTGAATTAACATATTTGCGCGAGAAAAAGACACGGTTGTATCATCCGCAAACATTATAAAGTTAAGTATATCAGATGAACGTAGAAGGTCATTTATATATAATAAAAATAACAGTGGACCCAAAACTGAGCCCCGTGATACACCATGTTTGGCGAGCGCTTTTGTTGAGCAGACCTTATTTACTGATACAAAATGATATCTATTGGACAAATAACTTTTAGACCAATCACTGATTGCTCTTCTTCTAAAGCCGTAACGATGTAATTTGTTAAATAGAATATTATGGTTTATTTGTATTACATCAAACGTCTTACTCAGATCCATAAATATTGATATAATTTTTTTTGTTCTCTCTCTCGTTATACAGATTTGCATTTTCCATAAGATTTAAAATAGCCATTTCCGTCGTTTTATTACGGAAGCCATATTGATTTGGAGATGATAAATTGTAGGATAAGTGAGCTCGCTTAAAACTGGCGTCAATTTTTAAGAAAAATGTCTTAAATTAGAAAGGCACCATTTTAATTACTACACATTTATTAAAGATATCCTTCCTTTGGGGTTGAAACGAATTTATTAGTTAACACTTTCCATATTTTTGAAGTTTAGGTTGAGAGAGAAAGTTGTTTGTTGCGTAGTCTGAAAGGCTTTATCGTAATTGTATTTAATCCCTTCGGACCTTTTCCAGTTTGTGTACCGTTTTTCATATAATTTTTTTGAGAATATTTTTGTTAAAACTAACGAAATATCACGACTTAACCTAACCAATTATCAAGAGCGTACAGTTGATCTATTAGTAAATACTATTCCAGAAACAAACAATGTTTAATTAATAATAGATCAACTGTACGCCCTTGATAATTGGTTAGGTTAAGTCGTGATATTTTCGTTAGTTTTAACAAAAATATTCTCAAAAATAAATTATATGAAAAACGGTACACAAACTGGAAAAGGTCCATCCCTTCTTTCACGGATTTCTAGTTACTTCAAATTTTACTTTTAATGAATACCGTATTTAAGAAAAAAATTTATAATTTTTCGATGGTCCTTCGGGAAAGAGTAAATTATATCATAACCTAATTTTATATTTGATTAAGGTACTTCGTACGTAGATCTTCCGCTTGTGAATCCTCTCTCAAACCGTTTTATAGAACTTACTATAATTAGATAAATTACAACGATTTCGTACTTAAGATACTTTCATTATTATATTTTGAAGTTATAAAATAAGTGTGGATTCGGGTGAATATTCTTCGGTAAGAAAAGTTAAATTATTATTATTAAAGGAATAAAACCACAATAAATGCATTTTAGAAGCCTATCGTTCTAGCCTTTACTAAGGCCAAAATCACGCGCACCTGATGATGATTGATGGAGTAGTTTTCTCTCCTCTACAACATCTTAGATTATATGATGGAAGGGACCTACAGCTTTACGCGAGATCTGAACCACGGGTCGTAGTACATCATTTGGACACGGAGGACGGTTCCCCATCCAACTACTCTTGAAACCCATTGTCGTTTAACTTCGCTGATCAATGGGAATCTGTGTTACAACATTGGCTACGACGTAGCCCACGCTCCTGATGAACACCTTAGAATAGACTTTCTTAATGTGGTTGTATTCCCTTAATTGTTTGACGGACGGATGTATTTTTCCCAGGTAATTTTATCAGCATTTAATAGGTGGAATGGTAGGTCCCAATATACAGGGTGTCCCAGAAGTCTGGACTCGTAGGGAATATAGACCTCGTATTTTAAAGTGAAACTGCGAAACAAATGCATTTCTAATGTCAGTTTTACGTATTTCAGGAAAGAAAAAAAACCCTGATGGCTCAGTATACCAATCACGAGAAGGTGGAACTAGTATTGCTACAAGTTTCCAGAAAAAGTCAGAGGGAGGCACGTTCGTGAAATAACTGACATGCCTACTCTGGCTTTTTTCAGAAACGTGTAGCAATACCAGTTCCATCTTCTCTTGATTGGTATACTGAGCCATCAGGGTATTTTCTTTACTGAAATATGTAAAACTGACATTAGAAATGCGTTTATTTCCCTTTAAAAAAATTATTTCTTTTCCCTATGGTTTAAGTATGAAATCATCATTTACCTACAGTAACTCTTACCAAGATATTTATTACCAAAATCATAAAATGTTACAACCATAACATTAATTTAGCTTAGTCACTCAAGCTCGACCATTACGAGTGGTGATTGAAATCGAACCCCCAGACCTTGCGTTCCGATTCTAATCCCTAATTTAACTTTGCCACGAAAATTTTCTAAAATGTGTACAGTAAGACTTTCGAAGCGTGATAAATTAGGTGTGAGGTTATGTCCCACAACCTTTTATAGTTAGTTTTGGGCTACGACAAATTCGGTTAGACGAAAATCAGCCGCTCAAAGATAGATAGTATCTTCATGTTCGGGGTTGGTATTAATGGGCCCAACCCGGTTTTCCCGACCTGAAAAACCCGCTTGAAAAAACACAGCGTTTTCCCCACTTGTGGGTTTTTTCAAAATTACTCTATAGTTCACCCGGGATCAGGAAAAAATCCCCCGGTGGAAAAAATCCCCCGGCGGAAAAAATCCCCCCGGAAACAAACCCCCGGAGGAAAAAATCCCCCAGAAGGATAAATAAATAAATAAATGCAGGATAAATTTATTTTTTACAAAATAAAAAAAAACAAAACAAACAAAAGTTAAAAGTTTGACTTGTATTTTAGGGAAAATAGTTTAATATCTCAAAATGTTAAGTTATAAGCTATACCCTTAAGATAATCTAAAATTGAATATTTTTCGCATTTGTTGATAATATTTTGAATGCGAGCTGTTACATTTTTGTATTTTTTCTTCTGGTCTTGCGAGGGGTGACCAGCACAATCCTGTACTGTGTAAGTTTCTTGCAATGCTTGCTCTTTTTGCAAACATCTTAGAAAAACCCAAATATTTGGATGGAAACATCCAATATTTGATGCAAAGCTCCTGTGCCAACCTTCGACGGCATTGTTGGTTCTGGGAAGCTCATTCTGAGCTCTTGCATACATATTCCAAATGTTGATGTCAAACATTGGAAGTCTCCTGCTTCTCCTATTGGGTCTGCCAATGTAGGTGTCCTCGAAATAATCCAAAATACAATAAGCTTCTTCAGGAAAATCCTCAGAAAGTTTTTCAAAAGCTTCAATCACTTTATCTGGTGGGCAAAAAGCTAAAGCTGAAATCATACGCATTTTTAAAGAAAAGTTTGTGTCATTCATATATAAGTGCGAAAGGCCTGCCCCTTGAATTTTTCGGTAGATATTTTGACATAAATGAAAAAAACATCCTTTTAAATTAGTATCAGGAAAAGCATTTTTTATACTCTTATGCATTGCCTTTTCAAAATCAACCATAATGCTCGAGGGGTTCAAATTTCCATTCAAAATTTTAATTTTTCAAGTAACATTTTGTAGGTAGCTTCAGTTTTATTAGGTAAAAGCATAAATGCATGGAGTTGCTCGCCCATTAATAAATGTATGTATAGTATATACCTGTGAAAACAATGAAGGAGTCACACCGAAAGTGCCATCCATATACCAGTCTTTGTTATTTTCTAGACGGGACAAATTATTATTTGAACCAAAAATCAGAAGTCTGGGGCCTAATGGGCCAGAGTCAAACAATAAAAAGTCTTCATTTTTCTTTGTATGTTTGAACTCGTCAGGAATAATTAAGTGTTCTGTATCAAGCGGTAATGGAAATGATTTCATACTTCTTTGTCTACACTGCCTTAAATTTCTTTTTAAATGCTTTATTGTTGGAAGACTTGCGGCTGCTCCTTCCTCCATCATCTCCACTTCTTGTGAAACTATCTGCCCAGGAGTGTCGTGTGTACCTTTTGCTTTCTCCTTCATGTTGTCTAAAGCCTTTAATTTTAGAACGCTACTTGCATCTGGAGCATGTGTATGATCATTAACTCTTTGAACAATTTCACTATCTTTCACTTTAATTCTGGCTTTGCACTGTGAATTAGCACGGCGTTTAACACATTCGAAGGACACAACATTGTTTGCTAACTCTTTCTGTTTAACGTATACATGGCCTTCAAAGCACAACTTTAAGCCACCTTTATTAGATCTTATGAACTCCATGATGGGTACGACAACACTAAAGTAAAGTCTTAAGTAAAGTCTCAAGTAAACTATTGAAAATTCCAGAAAGAGCGAACGAACGAACGAAATATGTAAACTATTTGGGATAAGAACGAACGAATGCACACCTACGTTATTATTCAAATTATTAGCCTTCATTTCTGTTCAGCTGGGGGATTTTTTCCTCCGGGGGATATTTTCCTGGGGGATTTTTTCCTTGTTGGATTTTTTCCGCCGGGGGGTTTTTCCTAAAAGCAGTTCACCCACATCCTAACAATGTACACTGTACAGTTCTAAGCACAGCGTTAACACACTAAATCATTACTGTAACACTCGTGGTCAGATTTATTGACAGATCTTATTGTGAAGAGAAATTGGTAGGTATATAATATAATATAATATAAATAGCCTTCAAACCCTTATTTAATTTCGCAAATGATGAGAGAAATTCGCGTGAAATAAAACCTTTTATTTTGTTATAGCTAAACAAAATAGGTAAAATTTCTTTTAAATGCTCTAGCTAAATCGGATAGAATAATTTGAAATACTAGTGAGATGAGAGAAAAAATATTAAAGAAATAGCTAGCTTTGTGTTGGTAAGTTAGTAAAGTGGTAACCAAAAAAATATATTTTATTTTGAGTCTCAACTATGATACAATAATATGTCTGCACCACTCATGATATCAAGCACTAAATAAAAAGAACTCGCGTATCCAAATATTCCACATAGCTATAACAACTCGCAATAGGTACTCATTAGATTAAAAAACAAAACAAAAAAAGTTTATATCATTGGCTAACTGAAGAAGTAGTAATACATATCCATACTAGGTTACCAACACATCAGCAACAAAATGAAAAAAATTTAACCCTGTAATTAAACTTAAGCAGTAACTTTGTTTTCAGATTCATAAGGCATAGCCAAGCGAAGCTGCCTATGTATTTTCAAATTTTTTCCATTCTCTATTTTGAAAAACCCAGATTCCCCGTTTTCCCCCCGGGTTTTATATGAAAACCCCCCAGGTGATTTGGGCTTTATTAAAAAGCGGGTTTTTTTGGCCAACCCCGTTCATGTTCATAATAGCTGAATTTATCCAACTATGAATTTCTTTTACTATTTTTCAAGGAGGGCTGTGTTGTGTTTAAAAGTAGGTAAAATTTTAATTATTATTATTATATACTGTTTTGTGATGTTGAAACTTTTACATTAATGAGCTTTTACTTAATATTGTTGAAAGTAGCTTACTCGTATTATTTATTGTTAGTATTTTATATTTTTAAAAGGTGCGCCAGATTGATTGGGTAGAGAAGGTTTGGCCTCGACATTTGAAAGAAGCCCAGACGGAGTCCACAAATGTTTTAGAAGACATGATGTACCCGAAAGTTCAGAAGTACTGCCTAATGTCCGTCTCTGGCTGTTATACAGACTTCCATATTGATTTCGGAGGCACTTCGGTTTGGTATCACATTCTGAAAGGAAAGAAGGTAAATAGTGGATAAAATTGCTTAAGCTTGTAGCTGCGACCGGGCTTTTTTTTTTTTTTTTTTTTTTTATGATAATGATGCTATCTAGGCATATAATGTATTTTATTGTTGTTGTCTAGGCTTGAACCCCTTTTTGGAGTTGGTTTCCGTTTGAAATATCCTCGAGTTAATTATACCAGCCCCGTTAGGAGAGGAGGGGGAAATTTTAATCACGCCGGTGTTTGTATATCGGAGTGTATTTGTCATTCAATATATATTAAGAATATGTGAATCCCCAACCGAGGAAGAAATCGGCTGATTTTAGTAGTAGTAGTAGTAATAGTAGTAGTAGTAATAATAGTAGTAGTAATAATAGTAGTAGTAGTACAGGGGTGAAAATAAAAGTGACTGGTCAGTGTTTCGCGGTGTGTGTCTAGACAACGTCGACAATAGTAATCGCCGATGGCTAGACAAATTCGCTTCTCTCCGTACCCCTTCATTGTCTCATCGTAGCGTGTTAGTCGTTGCTGGCTTTTTTGGAGCAAATTAATTTGTACTTTAATGAACACCTTTCTCGTTTATAACTTTTTTTTTTTTTCTGTGATCATCCTAATGAGAAGTTTCTGAAGAACAAATTGGTTAAATAATTAATTGACCACAATCCATTCGGCCCAACCCTAAAATAAAGTATATGGTATTTTTTCAGATATTTTGGTTAATCCCTCCTTCAGAAAGGAACCTTCAGTTGTACGAACAGTGGGTACTGTCGGGCAAGCAAAGCGATATTTTTTTCGGTGATACTGTGGAAAAGTGTGCTAGAATAGAATTAGAAGCCGGGTACACCTTTTTCATACCAACAGGTGTGTCTGAAACTTCCATTTCAATGTACTAGTATCGCTGAAAAATTTTAAGTATTTTGTCAATTTGGATGAAATTTAAAACTAACTATAGTCGCATTACCCACAATTACTCTCTATTCACTATGATAGTGAAGATAATTTGACAATGAATAAACTTTTATGATTTTGAAAAAATATGGACAAAGTCGCGTTTTTTTTTTTAATAAAACTGTCACTGAGAATGTACACTTTTGGAAAGAGTTCGCTTAGAAACATAAGAAGATTCTAAAAAGACTAAAAATTATTAATAATAATAATACTAATTGGACTTTGTTGTTGTTAAAATTATAATTATTACTGTCACCATAAAGGATAAAATATCCAAATATAAACATATTACCAATTGGTAATTATTTATGCTTTCGGAAATTTTGTTGTAGGCGAACCTTTTTTTCAGAAACTGTGTACGGCTGTTCAACCGTTGAACGCTACAGTTATTGAACTGTGGATGTATTGAACCATTATTAAAAGAATGCGTTGGGCCTAGGAAGCCACTGTTAAAAAAAAAATATTTCTTAGTGACTTCATTTATTTGTGATATACTCGAGACATTTTGGCCATTGAAAAAAAAAATGGTAACGAGTTTTTTCATTCCTAAGGTTGGATTCACGCAGTCTACACACCCGAAGATTCCTTAGTGTTTGGAGGGAATTTTCTTCATAGTTTCGGCATTGAAAAACAGCTCAGAGTCGCCCACGTAGAGGACACAACCCACGTAAGGACGTGGGAAAGAAGGGCAGTGCTCATCCTTGTGGAGTGGAGACGTTAGGCTTTTGTTTAATTCGCTAGCATTTCATTGTAATGTGTGGCTAAGATTAAAATTTGTGATTACTTTGTGATGTACCGATTCCAGAATTCAGCCGATGCCAATTCTTTGCATAGATTAAAAAAAATCGGTACTTTCCCGTTATCTCGGATCCCAGACTTTTTGCCAGTTGCCAGACTTCAATTTTGACACAGAATATTTTCGTTAAAACTAACGAAAATATCACTACTTAACCTAACCAATTATCAAGGGCGTACAGTTTACCTAACCGGGCATTCACTTAACCTGATTAGTTGGTAGGGTTAGGTTAAGTCGTGATATTTTCGTTAGTTTTAACGAAAATATTGTCAAAATTGAAGTCTAGTAACTGGCAAAAGGTCTGGGGTCCGGAATAACGGGAAAGTACCAAAAAATCAATTCGTTTCATAAATTTTACTAATTTAATGTGAAAATTCTCAATTTTCATATTTTTAAATCTCAAATTTGTTCAAATGCTTTTCTTTACATCACTCCATAATATACAGTTTCAGATTTTTTTACTCGTATGCCGTAGCTAAAGTGATGTTAAGTAGTGTTTTATTACTAGATAAAATGATTAAATAATTTTATTTTAGTTTCATAAATTGAATACCAATATTTAAAGTAATTGTTTTTCCTTATGTTGAATGTATTTCTTTCTTCAACAATGTCAACAAGAACAAAATTGTTCATTAAAATTTCGAGTCCCTGGTGGCCAATTTTAATAAAAAAAATTGATATAATGTAGGTTTATAAAATTATTAAAATACTTAAAAAAAGTCAATAAAATGGTTAAATATATAAATTATAAAGTACAACTTAATATAGAATTATTATTATTATTAATAATATGGAGTAGGAGATTACAATAGTTTATAATATTTAGAGCAGGGGTCGGCAACCTATAGCTCAGTAAGGTATCGAATATGGCTCTTTGGTCTTCTGCACTCTACCCTAAAAATAAACTTTTTTATTTGAAAAATCTATTAAAAAATTTAAATATACAGGGTGTCCGAGAATTATCTGTACAACTTTTGGCTGTTATTAAAAGTCAACCATGAAGTGTAGAAATTCCAGTGTTGTCCCATTTTACAGAGAATCTCATTAAGTTTTTTCTGATACCAAGTTTTGACAAGTTTTTTAGAAATTCCAGTGTGTCCGAAAATTATCTGTACAATTTCATCTTTTAATAAAATTCTTGATAACACGTAAAATTCTTAAACAAGATTATTTAGAATCTGTATTTTCAAAAGTTTCTTTTATTAAAGTAACGTTGTTACAAACATTCGATATGTGCACCATCAGTGATTCGCAAAACATCCAATCGATAATCCAAATGTTGCCATGTACGCCGCAGCATATCCACATCAATTCGCTCAATAGCAGCTGTGATTCTTGCTTTTAAATCATCAATGTCTGTGTGTATGCACCTGATGGTGCACATATCGAATGTTTGTAACAACGTTACTTTAATAAAAGAAACTTGAAAATACAGATTCTAAATAATCTTGTTTAAGAATTTTATGTGTTATCAAGAATTTTATTAAAAGATGAAATTGTACAGATAATTTTGGGACACACTGGAATTTCTAAAAAACTTGTCAAAACTTGGTATCAGAAAAAACTTAGAGATTCTCTGTAAAATGGGACAACACTGGAATTTCTACACTTCATGGTTGACTTTTAATAACAGCCAAAAGTTGTACAGATAATTCTCGGACACCCTGTACATAATGGCTCACGCCAACTGATTAGTTTTTTGGGAGCTATTGAAGAATAGGGACCCCAGCCTCCTTTAGTTAGGCTTATAAGGCTAACTAACGAAAATATCACGACCTAACCTAACCAATCGTTAGGTTAACTGTACGCCCTTGACGATTGGTTAGGTTAGGTCATGTTATTTTCGTTAGTTAGCCTTATAAAGCTAACTAAAGAAGGCTGGGGTCCCTATTCTTCAATAGCTCCGTTTTTTGCTACATAGCAACTTGATTATTAAATCGTTGAGCATTTGTCACCCAGGTGGGCGAAACATTGTGACGTCAGATGAAATATTGCCCATATATGTCAAAACAAAAGCCAATACCTGCAGTAGCAATAAGCCTCTGATTGGTAGAGTGCGTGAATGTTATTTGTGAATATTAAGTGATAAATGGCGAAAAGAAAGAGACGATGACTGTCGTAACTTTAAAAGCGAGTCGATAGATCTTTATGCGTTTGTGGAAAGTTCTGGATGTCCATATTTTGTCTCATTTGTGATGAGAGACTATCATCGAACAAAAAAATCAAATTTAGAGTGAAATTTTACAACCAAACATGCAGCATTTGCCACAAAATATCCTGAAGGTGACGCACGATAAAAGGCTTGCGAGGAGCTGCAGCTAAAAATTAGTAGTGAAATAAGCATCCTTCAGACATGGTCAAAACCAGGTGGGAGCTTAAACTCGGCAAGTTTTGCTGGCTCATTAAGTATTATACGAGAAGGGAAGCCATTCACTGACGGGGCTATGTGAAAAACTGCATGCTACAAATTGGTGAAGAGCTGTTTGATGAGTTTTCCCAAGAAGAACAAAATATTACAAAAAATAAAAGATCTGCCATTATCGGCAAAAACCGTTCATAACAGAGCATTGAAAATGGCTCATCATATCGAGAAGGAATAAATGCTACATTTGAGTACAGCTGCATATTTTTCGTTTGCCCTCGACGAGACAACCGACATATGTGACGTTAAACAATTGTACATTATGGGACGATATATTTGTGGAAACTCGGTGCTCGAAGAAATGCTGGCGATATTACCAATGAAAAACCGAACAAGGGGAGAAGCCATCTTTGAAACTGTGATGAATTTTGTGAATGAGAAGGAAATATGGATTGACCATCTTGTGTCGGTGTGTGTATGGACCTTCAATGGTCGGCAAATACAAGGGGTTCCTTACTGTATTTTGCAGAGAAGCTAAACCGCCCCCTTTTGACTTTCCATTGCATTGTGCATCAGGAAGCACTTTGCGCACAATCTTGTGGAACCGAACTAGGTGGTGGTATGGAACTGGTCGTTCGCATCGTGAATTTTATTCTTGCACGGGCCCTACATCACCCGATCACCGCCAGTTTAAGTCTCTGCTGGAAGAGGTAAATTGTTCGCTGGCTTTCTCGTGGCAAAGTCTTATCGCGTTTTGCCGCCTGCATTAACGAGATTCAAGAATTTATGAATTCAAAAGGAGTCAAACACCCTGAGCTCTCGGACTCTGATTGGTTACTTAAATTTTATTATCTCGTCGACATTACTGGTCATTTAAATGAGTTGACCATGAAGCTACAAGGGCAAGGAAATACGGTCCTAACTCTGCAGCAGGCAGTGTTTGCATTTGAAGCAAAATTGATCATCCTCTTCAAAGATATCGAGATGGGCAGATTGTTGCATTTTGAAAGATTAAGGATGTTTCGTGATTCGTGTCAACGAGAGAATCCAAATGATACCCTGGATTTGCCGCAATTTGCTGCTGGTTTTGTATCAGAGCTTACTGATGGCATTCGAGTCTCGTTTTGTCGACTTTCGCAAGCACGGTGCCATGTTTAAATTTATGATGATTCGGACACATCAAGCGTCGGCTGAAGAACTAAATTTGACAGTGATTCCCGGCATTTCAATCAGCGATTTAGAAATGGAAATTATAGATTTTAAGGAGTTAGATCTATCTGTGGATTGAGAAATTCGTCAAACTGAATTCTGAATTGGAAAGCCTTGCTCGACAGCGCGCAGAAATGGCAAAACAACACCAGTGGGTTGACACGAAGAGACGAGCGCGCGAGGATAATCTCATTCTGCAAACTTGGAAGGAAATTCCTGCCACATATAAAACGCTGCAAAACCTTAGTCTGGCTTTAATATCAGTGTTTGGATCAACTTATATGTACGAACAGGCCTTCTCCCACTTAAGTCGCATTAAAAACGATTTGCGATCGAGATTAACAGAGAGCCTGAATGCGTGTATGGAGGTGAATTTGACTAATTGCGATCTAAATTTCAAAGAAATGAATAAAAAAAAAGCAGCGACAGAAGTCCCATTAAAGAGAGAAACATATGTAAGTACGAAAATTAAGTTTGTATATATATATATATATATATATATATATATATATATATGGGATGAATTTCACAATAAAACACGTGAAATTAATAAATGCTGCAAACCCACAAGGAAAAAGAAAAACGATTCCAAGGCCTTTCGTGTATTCATTCCCTGACGAGGTGTAGCTTTGAATACACGAAAGGCCTTGGAATCGTTTTTCTTTTTCCTTGTGGGTTTGCAGCATATATAAAAAATATATATATATATAGATGTATGTATGTATGTATGTATATTTTATGGCTCTTTGCTGATTTCTTGCTCTAAATTTCTAAAGGTTGCTGACCCATGATTTAGAGATTAGCTAGTTAGAAAATGTAAATTTATGGGTAACTTAACTTACAAAACTTTACCTTTTTCGTGAATAAAATATTTTTATAATTACACTTTGAAATGAGTACAAATTATCAGTTTTTTTTTGGTTTAATTTTTTTAAATATGTAAAAAAATTTGTAATGAAAATTTTTAAATTTAAGAGAATCGGCAAAAAAGTGGCCGTTTCTGCTGATTAATCGGTATACCATTAATTACTTTAGAGATGTCTGGTTGTTTTGTGAAAATTTAAAATAATTCGCCGTACATATTTAAATTTAAACTAAATCTTCATTGATTAATTGCAAATAAAAGTGTTAATTTAAGTTGTGGGAGAGTAAAAGCGTAAGAGACGAGTTTTGGACGGTTATGGATATTTGAAACGGCTGTTCGGAGAACAAAAGTTTGAAATAAAAGTGAAAACGGCTAAATACGAACAAAGAACTGATGTAGGTGAAGTTAGGTAACGGTTAGTATCCTGACCCCCTAGTTCCCGACATGGGGTTTGGGGGCTGAATTCCCGAGAGATTCGCTTGAATTAGAGTAATAATGTTAGGTGGCTGGCCTAACGCCAATCAGGGCAGCAGTGAGACTCGAACCTTGGGCCTCCGCAGTCGAGTTCAAACGAACCACCACTCATGAAAATAGTTGAAAATGTAATATTGACGTTAACTTGAATTCGGTTCTTCACAATTGGTGAATAAAGTTTAATTTTGGAGTACCATAACATTTAGGTTAGGTTGCACCTCAGTATTGTAGGGTAGGCCGTTTTATTCCAAAAGTGCCCACGTTAAGATTTCATAGGTTCAGACTGTATCCAAATTCTTGATGAATGTATTTATATTGGGCGTTTGAGTTCCATGGTGCGTATTTAATTGGGTGTGGTGTTACCCACTTCATTACCGTACACGTACACTGTACCACATCTTATGTAAGCCCATAATATACGATTTTTCATGGGTATCAGTTATGGTTAACGAGAAGAAATTCTCTCTCATCACCAGGAATAGGGTTCCGTTACAGTCCATGAGCTGAGTTACCGTTTGTGAATTACATTCATTCTGTTCTTATTTTGCAATATGGAGTTTGTGATTAAAGTATTCGGTGTTTTCAGGTCCCCCAAAAGTTCCGCTATCCTTTCTTTACTGAAATGTTGTGGTACTTGTTAGAGAGATACGTTCATGTGTTACTCGGGAGGACTCACCTCAGTCTACCTCCCGAAGAGCAGGAAAAGTACGAGAAGGCAAAAAGAAAAATGAATAACAATAAGGTAATATACATCAAGAAAGAATGTTTGAGTAATAGAACTGAATAAAAGTACGTACTATCATTCATATTGCCCGCAAAACATTCCTCGTACTCCCGAGGGCACCCTAGTCATAGATTTACCAAAACCTACCTATATTTAGTTAGACCCCGCTTATGCTAAATTTCATATTCGCGAAGTTGAGGGAAAGTCTATAAAGTTGCAAAATACCATATGCCATCAAAATTTTGAGCTTCATATCCAAAGCCAGCTATGCCAAACTAATGAAGTACTCCAAATCTAAGTGGCTCCTGACCTTAAAGTAAATGTGCTCTCACTGGATTAAAAATTTCTGTTCAAAATCTTTTGTAGAAAATTATTTAAGTTATAATAGTGCAGACCGATTTGGTATAGGTGGGATTTGGCCTCGACACCCAAAATATTAAAATATTTAGATCTTATCTGGAGGCCCAAATTGACCTTACTTGCAGTCTCTTTCTGAAAGGGCATTATTTAGGTCGTACAAGCAGTCCCTTCATTTTCTATACCCAAACTCTTGCGAATCTTGAAAACCTCGTCTCATCCAGGTTCCCTTGCCCTTGATCCTGTGGGTACTGCACCATTCAAATAGGATTACCGATGATCGTCAATAATAATAATAATAATAATGGCCTGTCCGCAGGTTTTAACACTGAACTCTTTATAGGTTTTGTTTAATAAGTATGGCTTCTTGTTTACATAAATTAATATAAATCTTTATGCGAGTCTACAAATATGAGGCTAGAGCCAAGCTTTTTCTTTTTACTAAAATGCATTAATTTTTAATAATTAATATATAACTATCAATTTATTATTTTGCAGCTTTGAAAAAATGAATTTTTAAAAAAATATAACTTGTTAGCCAATACTAAATTCATAACAGCAGTGAATAAGTTGAGTATAGTTGATGCTGTAAATTGAAACAGTAATGCTAATTTTTTTCTTGCCGACATAACAGCCAAAGGAACACACTCATTTGACGCAGTATGAACTGCACGGAATGAAGGCGATTGTGATGTATCTTCATTCTCTTCCCACGAGCAAAAAATTCGTTCCAGAACTCATAAAAGATCCCATTGCTTTGATAAGAGACGTCAGAACCGTTGTAGAGCAGCACCGGTATGATTCTCCAGAGCTTGCTGTTACTAACCAGCCTGTCATGGAATGGTGGGAAAGGGTGAGTGTTGTTAACCGTAACAAATCCCAATATGTTGTGCAGTAATCATGCTGTAATAGTACCTATTATTATCATCCGCCAGGGTAGCCTAGTGAGAAAGCGTCCGGCTGGTAGTCTGAATTTCTGGGTTCGATTCTCGACTCGGACTTATGATTACGGCGATTAACGTGTTTCTGGGTCTTCCTGTGTGTTGAGTAGGGGTTCAGGTCCCACGAAAAGATGTAGGTAGTTATGTCCCCGACCAAATAAACTTGGGGGTGGGGGGCCCTGCTGGATTACCCTCGTCTGTTCGTCACACTTTCGTGTCTGGGCTGTAACTTGATGCACTCGACATAAATTGATGGAATTTCATTCACGCGTGTATCATCACAAGACCATGTGTTTTAAGCAAGAATCAAATTCTTGTGCCAGAGGTCAAGATCTAATACCTTAGATGTTACGAAGAAGCTAGACAATCCCCAAACATCATTTTTTGGTGTAACTAGTCCACACTTAATTTTTCATTAACACACGCACCTACATTAGAGATGGAACCCGGTTTTTAACCGGTGCTGAAAATTTTTAATCATCACCGAAACCGACGATAAGAACCGGTTTTCACATTTTTGCGCAAGTCTCCGATCACTTTGGTCCATTTTCCATGAAACAAACGTTTCCTAACGTTTAAACATAGTAATTACGTTTTGCATCGTTTCGTATCGTTTTTTGTTTGTTTATAAGTGTAAATAATTGATGCTTCAGTCTTGAATGTTATGTGGATGATTGCACATTGATCAGTTAAGATTCTAAGATTTAATACTCCATCATGTCAAAGAAATCAAATGCTGCTTGGTATCATTTCACTCGTAAGAATAAAGAAGAAGCAGAGTGTATGACATGTCACAGAGTTTTAAAGTGTTGTGGAGGTTCTACTTCGTTTATCATCCCACATGAAAAATATTCATGGCATAAACATCGACCAGATTAATCAGCCATTGAAGAAACAAAGAACAGTGGAAGAGTTTGTGCAAAAAAGTCTATAGAAGAGGAAATTTCGAAACTTGCGTGTGTAGATGCACTGTTTCGAATCAATTGCTAAAAGTGAATTCATTCAAGAAAGTCTAAGAAAAATAAAATACGACAAGCCTCATCCAACTTCCCATAATGGTGTCAGAAAAATGGTGCTTAGTTTTATGGGAAAAAGAAACACGAATTGGTCAACTACTTCAAGAATCAGGTGAGACAAGGAATCCGCTATTCATTAACTATGGATGAGTATACATCTTTGCAAAACCAAAGATATATTAACATTAATATTCATGATGAAAATCAACATTGGTCTCTCGGTCTCATGAAAATAAATGATTCTCTCGATAGCACCAAAACTATTGCAATCGTTAGGAAAAGATTGGAAGACTTTGGCTTGGACCTAGATAAGCATATCGTGGGTTGCACCACCGACGGTGCCTCAGTAATGGTCAAATTTGGAAGAGAAATAGTACCTGATCACCAGCAATGCATTGCACGTGCTATACATCTCGCGGTTTCGGATATCTTGTATTCAAAAACTGCTGAAAATTCAGTTGAAGGGGAAAGTGATTAAGTGACCCTACCCCTGAAGATGAAGCCATCGAAGAAGATGAACACACTGCACATGAGTTAAGCGAAGATTAGTGTGAAATTTTATGCACTGATACAATTTTTGAGTCCGACATAGATGACGTAATTGTTCTTCCAAAACTTCGAGAAGATTACTTAAAAGTAATAAATAAGGTGAGAAAAATCTGCCGCATATTTCGAAAGTCTCCTTTGAAAAATGAGAGTGCAGGATTTTGTCAAAGATGAATTTAATGGAAAGGAAATGAAGCTTATCCTTGACTGTAGAACGAGGTGGAACAGTCTTTTGGCCATGATAGAAGGATTTTTGAAACTCAAAAATTGCATTCCAAAGGTCCTCAGAGTGATACGCTCAACAGAGACGATTTCAGATGAAGAATGGAATGCTCTAAAGAGCCTCTTTGATACGCTTCGTCCACTGGAAATTGTTTTGAAGGGACTCTGTTCCGAAGATGCAAATTTGCTCAAAGCTAAATCTTCCATGAAGTTCATTTTGGATAAATTTGAAAGCAAAAAACAATCCTTTAGCTTTTGAGCTACGTCAGTGTCTCATTGATCGCTACTCATCGAGAAGACAAAAAGAAGCTGTCGCCTTGCTGAGTTTTCTCCACAATCCCGAGGTTTTGAAAAATGAATCACCAGCACCGTTCCTCTTTCCTTCAAGACAAGCACTCAAGAAGTATGCGGATCATACATTTAAGAGGCTTTTTCCAGAAGCTCGCCAGATTTCAGAAACAGACGACCAAGTCCAATCAATTGCTTCGAAACTCGAAGATTCACAATGCAACTCAGGTCGTGAAGTAAATGATGACGATCAACTTATGAACGAGTACATGTGTGAGATGAACAAACTGAAAATGAAACCCAAGAAGCTATTTGAATAGAAGCGAAAATTTGGATCGAATATACGAGGAGTTGCTTACAATAAAAGCCACCAGTGTAGAGTCCGAGAGTGTGTTTTCACTGCTGGTTTATTCTTCACAAAGATTCGATCAAGAATGTCAGATCAGACACTTAAAAAAAAAATGCTCTTTTTTTCTCAAGTGTTATTTCAAAAATCAAGTTCGATAATAAACTTTTTAATTCAAATGTTATACATACTTGATTGAATCAATTAAAACCTTATTTCTGTTTAATATTTTGATCATTTACCTCCCTAAAAAGCATACAGAATCCCACCGGTGAAAACCGGTAAAAACCGGCTTTAAGAATATAGCGACGGTGAAAACCGGTTTTACACTTTTCGGTTATTTTCCATCCCTAACCTACATTGTCTATGTTTGAATACAGTGAAGTAAACTGTGTTCGCATACTAGAAACCTTTTCCGTAATGCCAACAATCCAAACAAATCATTTATACTAGCTACATAACTAACAACAAACCCTAAATACCACTTTCGGAAATTCTGTATAGGATTTTTTTTAAAGTTCAATTGTTACAGTGCGATGCAGTATGGTGACTTCTTTTGGTCAAAATAGATCTTGTTTTAGCAATGAAACTCGTAAAGGTCAAACTCTTTATTTATTGCTATTGTAATCAATTTAGTTTCATCTAAAAAGGTTGTAATGAAAATCTGACTAAAATAAATGGATGTCTTTTGATGCGCTTTCCTCGTCTGTACTAAAGGAATGGAGTTAGCTCGCTCTTCATTTATGTCTGGTAATATATTAAATGAATGCTGGACGTATCATCGAAGGAACATATCGACATGTTCTGTGACTTTTTTTTTTTTATCGTAGGTCGCTGAATTTAGATGATGGTTTTAGCGGAATTAGACATTTTGCATTTATTAGAGTGGAAATTTCAGAGAGACTGATTGCTTAACTACTTCATACCTAACAGTTTTACCCAAGAAAAAACTTGGAATAGAATGTCTTTTCAATGAAATGCATCATATTTGCTCACTATTGTTCATTGACCCCTTTAATAAAGTTCCTCGAGAATTCACCTTTTTACGAGTGTTCCCTACCAAACAAATTGAGTGTTCCCTACCAAACAAATTTGGAGGGGACATACTGGATTGCGCTTGTCCGTCCGTCAGACTTTCGTGTCCAGGCTATAACTTTTGAATGGCTCAACTTAAATTGACGAAACTTTACGCACGAAGGCGTAAACAAGAATCGGGGTTCTTGCATCAGAGGTGAAGGTCACAAAGAGGCTTATACCCTAACTTTTGAACTGCTATACACAAACTGATAAAACTTCGCACGTGGATTATCATGAAGGTCAGAGGTCGAATGGAAGTTCTCGCTTTTATTTTTCAACCACTATATAAATTGATGAAACCTCGCACATATACGGATCATCTACAGTATGTCGCAGCAAGAATCGGATCCTTACCCCAAAAGTCGGTCACAAATAGAGGTCAACGGTGGAATGGAAGTCCACGCTATAATTTTTGAACCACTCGACATACACACGCATTATGTATGAGGGTCATTCCATGGAGATTTCAGTTTCCAAGCCAAAAAATTTTTCAGCAAAACCACACTCGTAATACACCATTTTATAGGGAAATGTGCATTTTTTAATATTCTAGAGAGAGATTGATCCGATCATGTACAAAAAAAAAGGTTATGTAATAAAATGTTAACGTAGCTCTTATCATTAATTTTTCACTGTCAAGAAATAGCAAAGTTGACAGTGTTGTATTGTTCTACAGAATGCACAGGTCACTGATAAATGTGTGTGTTGTACAATGGGGTACTAGGGTGTGTCAATTTGGGAGGTGAAAATTAATTTTTGCCAATTCCTTCACTGAGGGGTTTTAAAAATATGTTTTTGGATGTGAAGAATTCAAATCTGCTATTATTTTTGTGATTGCTCAACACTTAGCTTGGTAAATCTACGTTTGATTAAAAAGCACATAAATTGCTCTCGGAAAACAACATTTAGTAATTTTAGCTTCTCAAAATGTCAGGTAATGCTATAAAAATGTTAGTTTCTCTGCATAAAACATATCCTAGTAATCATAAAACATATCCTTGTAATCATAAAACAACATTAGAAAGTAATGACATCAGTAAAAAAAAATATTTAAACAAGAAGTTTCATCAAGTCTTGCTTTGATTCGTTCTTGGACATCAGCCGCCGACTTGCTTCTTGGCCTCTGATATAGCCCTCACGTTTCTCATGTGTATACACCCTGCCTGCTGCCTCTGCCTCTGTGACTTGTTTCACACACCTTTCTATTGACTGAGCATGACAGGGCCACTGTGGAACTTGCATAGGCTTGTCAAAGAACTTCTTTACTTCCGCTGTAGTCAGTTTACATGTCAAAGGAGGTTCAAATACCCCGTCAGACCAGTCTGTCAGCTCCAACACGGAAGAAGCACTGGGGTTGATGGAAGGTGTATTCCTGGGACGTACAGAAAGATCTCCAAGTGTGTCATCATCTCCACCCCTCATGTCAACAATCTTTTGGACACCAGCTCTCCTCTCCTCACTGTCATCTGAGCACAAGAGTGTCTGGATTATCATTTCGCTGAATGCATACCATGCTGAGCGCTTGATGGTTGGCAAAACAGCATCCACTACAGCCTAACTAGCCGCAGCTGAAACAAGATGTGGCGTGGGCCTTCCACCCAAGAGTGTTTTACTTTGATGTTGAACCAACAGGGGTAGTACACACCAACAATATATTCCACTATCAGTCTTAAGTTGTTGAGGGTTTTGCCTTTAAGGCCATGTTTTGAAACCCATATGCGACAAAGCCTGTTTGCTGTTGTCAACCACCTTGAATGGCTCACTGGACCAATTTCAAGAAGGGCCAGATCTGTGGGAAGTTCTCCTGTCCTTATGGCCTGTGTGATCCTATACCCGTACGCTTGATCAGTAGAGAGATCCTTTACGACATTGTCACTCAGTGAAGTAAGAGGCTCTCCAATTGAGAGTTTGGTGAATGAAGGATCAATTTCAAGTTCGGTTGCAGTGTCTAGCATCTTGCCAATGTTACCTGTCCACTTGTTGTTAGACAAGATCTTCCCATCCAGTGCTGTGATCAAGTGTCGCAGGGGTAACTCGTTAGTGTGGAGGGCACAAACCAACCAGATCAGCTTACGGCAAAGCTTGACCTCTACCCAATGCATGGAACCACCCTCCCAGCCAGTGTTAACATTTGTAGAATCACCTCCAATGGCCTGCAGGCTTTTATCAATGCCCTTCTTCTTCATGAAATCTACAAGATTATCAGCAATAACTTCAGCAGGTGTTTTTCTCGTTGACCCTTTCTCAGGAGTGAAGTGGTAGAGATATCTTCCACCTGGCTCACTGCACACAGAATAATGCTCTTCTTTGATGATGCTGGGGAACTGACGATCTGAATTGTCTGCTTTCAGCATAACTTTAGTTGTATCTTGACGGCCGTCAAAGAAGATGCAGTCAATTTCACCCTTCTTACAAAGATCATCAAATTCCTGATCCAGGGATCTCATAACTTTTTCTTGGGCCCTCTTGACTTTATTGTGATGAACTACAAGTCTCTTTCTTCTTCAGTGATCAAGCCAGCATCCATAAAGGCAGCAGTGGTGATGGCAGCTGTGGCACGCAGGCCAACACCATATTTGATGCTATGCATAGCAACATTAGGTATTTCTAATGTGTTGTACTCTGGCTTTTTATTGGAAGTTGAAGACGTGCTTAGTATTTCTAATGTCACTTCATAACTTCCATCCTTTCCATCTTGAGCATCAGCTATTTGTTCTTCATTTTCATCATCAGAGAAAATTATTTCATTTGATGCATTGAAACATCCTGCTTACTTGTCTGCTTATATTCAGCAAGCCTTCTTCTTTCGTCTTCTTGCCGCTTCTGCTTTTGACTTGTCTGTTGTGCTCAGGTTGATCTGGCAAGCCAATCTGATGTGGTCCAATAGAACCAGACTTGTCTCTCTGACCTTTAATGAAAGCAAGTTCCTTCACAGGGATCTTCATCTCCCTAGGGCATGTACAGTTAATGTGAGTTTCGTTTTGCAACCAGCATCTGCAAGGCAGCCAAATTCAGAGCAGAGAACAATTTTACACTTGCAACTGAGGATGTCAAAAGCTTGTCAAGTTTTGCAATGAAAGCCTCTTTGACATGTAGCTTTCCTCTCCCAAGAGATATGTTTTTGGCCTGCTCCCAGCTCTCTTGGATCTTGTTTAAGATTGTGACTCGTGAATTTACAACGGGGGCTACAAAAGAACTGTTTGCTCGTTCCCACTTTTCAAGCACTTTAGGGTAAATGTCCTTTGCAAGAATGGCTGCTGGGTAGTTTCTCACATCCTCACCACTTTGTTCTCTTAGCAGTAGCCCATATTTCAGAACGTCTGGCAGAGTTGGGAGTTCAGAGGGCAACAACTCTCTACCAGTTCCAATTAGGTTGCTCATATGTGTGAATGTCCCCAGTCTTGTCCTCCTTTTAGAAGCCATTGTAGGTCAATTCCCACTGGTTAGGATGGTAGCACTGACGGACAAGTAATCTTCAGCACACTGATGAATATGTTTTAACCTGTGAAATAAGCAAAAACAGCAGTGCATTATATATACAGCATATATAATTATTATATAATTCCACAAAAAAGTAAAAAAAGTCACTATTTTTATGTAGCTTCTTACCAAGCAAAACTAAATTATATTAAATTAACAAAAATATCTTTAGAATTCCTAAGTCATGCTGCAACTTTTTAGCACCCCTCATATTTGGAATTTGAAAGTTGAAAAATTCGACACACCCTAATGTGTATTCACTTAATAACAGTTCATACTTGCCAACCATTTTTTCTCCAGGCTTTATTGAAGTGAACCATGTCGCTTACGTAACGACCGTTTTTTAGATAGCACAATGCAAAAAGCAAACAGACCCATACCAATATATATCATCAATAAGCTATGAAAGATACATAGGATGGTAATGCGTTTTTGCCTCTGCCTCCTTCACTTTTAAAGAAAACGCACGTAACGGTCGTTACAGTCGCACAGTGTAACGACCGTTACATACTTTGCAAACTGCGTGTATAAATGTTGACCTTGTTGGGTCATGCCAATCCTAAGTATTATGTTTATCCATATTAAATGTTTTTTAACTTATTTCAGATTTTCTAAGTGTCACTCCCGCCCTCTCCTCCTATATATATTTTTTTTATGCAGGAAGGAGGGGCCCTTCCCATAGAAGAAGAAGAAGAAGAAGAGAGCCAAAATCAAGGTCGGGGGTTTTAGAGATGCCTAGACACACTGCGTTTCAAAGATGGACGGTCATAGGAGGAAAGATGGATTGAGGAAGATTGTTCCAGAGTTGATCGGTTGAGTAGATGAAAGACGAAAAATACCGATTAATCCTTTCATTAGATAGTTGGAGAGAAAAGGAATGAGAAAGTGTAGAAAGTCTGGTACTATGTGTTCTCCCTATCCGTTATGATAGCGATAGTAAAGAGAGAGTGAGGCAACATTGCGGCGAAGAGAGGGATTGAAGACAATCAGTAAGAGGCGGGAATTGATAAGACGAAAAGCCTTTGCATTCCATCTGGTCAAGTACGGCTGTGTGGGTTGAACCACCCTATACGTGAGAAGCATACTCCATACAGGGGCGAACAAGACCCCTGTACAGAGACAGCGAGTGAGTGGGGGTGAAGAAGCCGCGGAGGCGGTACAGCACACCTCACCTCTTAGAAGCTGTTTTAGAAAGATAGTATGTGATCTTCGAGGAAAGATCACGAGAAAAAGAAACGCCAAGAACGTTAAGAGAAGAGGAAGGATTGAATAATTGTGTGTTGTTGAAGGTAAGGGATAGTTGTGTAGAAGATCATGACGAGTAGAAAGATGGAGGAACTGAGTTTTTGAGGCATTGAAAGCCACAAGGTTTTCTCTGCCCCAATCAGATATAGTAGAAAGAGCAGAGGTCAGGTGTCCCAAACGCGTCCTACGCGAATCATGAAGTGACTACTGTGAGGGACGCTTTGGAAAGCGAGTGGAGAAGTGAAGAGTGGAATCATCGGCATAGGAGTGAATAGGACAGGAAGTCCGAATTAAAAGATCATTAATAAATAAAAGAAAAAGAGGGTGACAGAACAGAGCAGAACCCTGAGGAGCACCACTGTTAATAACTTTAGGAGAAGAACAGCGGCCATCTACAACTGCAGCTATCGTTAAGTGGTTTATCATCGTCAATTTATAGTTCAAGAATTTACTGATGACCTTTTTATCTTTGTCGGATTTTTTAATGTTAATTACGAAGTTGAAGTTTAGGGCGAGTGGTCTCGCAATGTGACGTCATCTTGGTCGTTTATACGAGGCACTCCGTCTTACAGTGACGAGCGCGCCAAATTTAATTTCGAGAAGACGCGCGTTAAAGTTTTAAAGCTCGTGCAAATGTACAATGAATAGACTTTTCTGGTACCATAAAACGGATTTTTGGGACCATGATGGACTCGTCACTGTCGCACGGAGCGCCTCGTATCTAGTCGTCTTTGTCGCGCTCCTATGGATTATTACATTAGTCTTTATAGTGATTTAAAAAAAAAAAAAAAATTTCCAAGTTTTTACTACTCTTATTTGTACTTAGCCCATTAAAGCCCAACTTATTGTTTTAAATAATTTTTAATTTTTTTTTGCTAAAACGTAGTTAGAATGAGCATTTAAACAAACATAAACATTCATGTTGTATCTATATGCCCTATTTGACCAGTTATGACCTGATCTCTAAATAGATCATTGGGAGGATTCATGAATAAAAGACGTATAAATTAAAAAGTTATAGAAATATATTTTAACTTATAAAAATTTACAGTACATGAACAACATAATATAAACACTAAAATAAATATTCTTTATTCTTTGAAATAATTAATTTCCTTTATTTTATTTTACTGACAAATGCTGAAGAGGCATAACTACTATTTATTATGAGTTACTACATATTTTCCACAAAATACATGTAAGAATAATTACATTACATAACTAATATAACATAAAAAGAAGTTTTAAGCATAAACACTAAAATAAAAATTCTTTATTATTCGAAAATAATTAGTTTACTTTATTTTATTGACAAATGGTGTTTTTATTTATTATGATACGGCTCAAAACATGGGGTGCAGAGAGTTACTCCACATTTTCCACAAAATGACTTTGGTCTTCCACTACATGGCTTATTTTGGCATCATCTTTGTTGGTCTCTCTTTTCAAGAAAGTGGCTTTTCTGGTCAAATCTAGAATCCAAGTTTGTAGATACCGATGGACGTCCCATGAGTTTTCTCCCAGAATTGCATTTCATGTATGCAACAGCTATTTGTCTTTTGAAACTCAAAAGATCAGATGCTTTTTCCTTGTGTATAAATCTTTGAAGGAGCCATGCATTCACTACAGCCATATCCAGTACACGTGTAAACAGAGGCCAATACCATTTCTTTCCTCTAACAGCAGTCTTATATTTACCTAAAAGCAAATCGTGGTGATCTACACCTCCCATATTGGCGGTATAATTCTTCAACACATTTGGCTGTGTAACTTTTCCTTTGGCTTTTGCTTTTTTATCCCATCTCGGCACACTATGTACAGGTTCAATAGAATCCCAGTTAGTAGCAATGCTGACACATTTATTGTCATTCCACTTGACAACCAGAACTTCTCCCCGTGTGTCAAATGAATAATTATAGTAACCTCTGTCTTGTTTTTTCTGGTCTACATTCTTCAAGGGACAATCTTGCAACCTATTTTCTCTGACAGTACCTGTGGCTCTTATTCCTTGCATTTGTAAATGCACAAGTAAGTCTCTGGAGGTGAACAAATTATCAAAATACACATGATGAATATTGCATTACTAGTCCTTCAGTCATGCTGAGAACTACCTTTGTTCCTAGATTCAATTCGTCATTTGGCTGCCCTGAAGATTTTCCACAATACAAATCAAATTTGTAACAGTATCCTGAAGCTCCACATAGAGCCCAAAGTTTATATCCAAATCTTATTGGCTTTCCTCTAATAAATTGTTTCAAGGAATGATGACCATAATAGCCAACCATCATTTCATCTACTGATACATTTTTTTCCATGACTCCAAATTGCTGAAACGAATTGTTAATTTTATTGAATAAAGCTCTTACTTTGAAGCCCCGATCTCCTTTGCATTTTTCAGCTTCAGAATTATCTGTGAAGTGTAAAAGGCTCTTTATTTCAAGAAATCGATTTCGGGACAATGCTCTTTTTACAATATCAATGCCCAAGTCTTCTTCATTTGACCAATAATGTCTTTCAGAGGGCAATCGATGGTATCCTGTGAATAACAGTATTCCAAAAAATGCTTTCATTTCATCCATGGACACAGTAAATACTCCTTTATTCTTCTGTTCAATGGCATAACGAACTGTTTCTTTCACTATATGATCAAGCACTTCATTTGAAAAAAAGACTTCAAATAGTTGTACAGGTGACATCAATAAACATTTTTCCTTCATTTGTTCGAAGCATTGTAAATGATCGTTTTTTTGTGTAATAAGATTCTTATAAATAGGCATTTTCTTTTGCCATGAAGGTTTTATATTTGTCAGAATTTTTTTTTTTGTTGATAAAAGCGATTCGTTTATGGATGAGTTATCAACATTGTACTGAAGTTCTAAAGTTCCTGGAACATCATTCACTGTAGCTTCTCCAAGGTCATCTTCATCGGCCTCATCTTCATCAGATAAACGATCAACATCAGGTGGAATGATTGCAACTTCAAATCATCTGCACCTTGTTCATCGGCTTCTTCAATAGCTTCCATAATTCTTTCAAATTACAAAGTTTTCTTCGCCGATCCATGTTGATGGGTGATGAATAAGAGTAAAATAAAATTTAATTCATGGAGAGCTTCCTTTTATACCAAATGATTGCGCAATGTTATGACTCAAATGATTGTGCAATGTATGACTCAAGTGATTGCGTAATGTATGACTCATTATCATATCCTCCCAATGATCTATTTAGAGATCACCAAATTGTTTCTATTTTGCTTCTTATTCTACCTAAATAAACTGTCAGTTATAATAATAATAATGATTTACATCTTATAAATCATATCTATTCAAAAAATAATTATTTATTATATATTACAATATTATATTTAATGTTTTGCATTTGCACATTTTTCTCTGCAAATTTAGGACAAATAAAATTCTTCATAAGTTTCTTAAACCTTAATATTCATTGATGACAATAAAATTTTAGATAAAAGCAGATGTTTACTTTAATATTTAGCCATAACAAATCATTTAAAGTAACAACAACTAATTAATTAAGTTATTTTTTTAACTGATCTCTAAATAGATCAGTGGGCGTTAATGGGTTAGTGATATGTATTATTTTACATGCATTATTTATATACATTTATTGTACAAAGATTTAAAGTTTTTAATCAGGTAAAAATTACTTTATATGCGCCTCGGTGGTGTAGTGGTTAGCGTCGCTGACTACGAATCCATCGGCCACGGGATTGAGACCCGGTGACGGCAGGCGGCGCGCAGCAAAACCCAGCTGTTCATCCTTTCACACAATAAGGAAATTGGTTGGTAGATAAATGGGTATCCTAGTGGTTAAGACGCTGGGCGACTGGTGGGGCGTGATTCGGATTCCACGTTAAACTGTAGGTCTAACGTGGGGTGACAAGTTTGACCTTCGTCAGAATAAGCGATTAGCAAAACCAAGGTTATATGATTTTTCAAACTTTCATCCCCCCCTAACGCCATTTATATTATGGGGAGATAGTTCCGACCTGCACAATTTCGCGACGAGCTTTTTGCAGGTTCGAGGATCACACACACACACCACCACCCACACCACACCCACACCCACACCCACACCCACACCTTACATTACAAAGGTTTCGCGCGATGATTTCTCATTTCGTGAAGGTCAAGCTTGTCGCCCCTCCTCTCCACACACACACACACACACACACACACACACACCTTACAACCTTACATAGGTTTCGCACGATGATTCCTCATTTCGCGAAGGTCAAGCTTGTCGCCCCTCCTCTCGAGTTGGCCTGGTGAAGTAGCGAGTTGGTTTCTTGTGCTCTCCACCTCACATAGCCAGGTACGCCAGGCTCATCGGGGATTGTTCTGAGCCAGGCGTCTAGTCTTCTTTTGAAGATGTCCACTGCAACTCTCTCCGTGTTTCTTAGGTCTTTGGGCAACTGATTAAACAGTTTTGGTCCTCTCACTACAAAACTATTTTCTTTCAGGGTTAAGGATGTTCCCTGTCTCGCCTTCATTTTGGGAATACGACACAGTCTACCGTTTCTACCTTCTACCGTTGTTTGGGGAGTTATAGGGTTCAGAGTAAGATTAGGGACTAGTTTCTCCATTATTTTCCAAGTGTAAATAATGGTGTATCTCTCTCGTCTCCTTTCCAGTGAATATAGGTCTAGTTCGCGTAACCTTTTCCAGTAATTTAGTTCTTTGCACCCCATGATCTTGGCTGTGAAGCTTCTCTGAATCTCTTCCAGCTGTCCAATGTCTTCTTTTTTATATGGGGATGTTAGGACCGAGCAGTATTCCAATTTGGGTATGATCAGGGTTTTCAGTAGAGGAATCATTACATTCCTATCCCTTCGTTTAAAGGTTCTCAATATCTGTCCCGTTATTCTCTTTGCTCTGTTTACTGCTATCGTATTTTGTGTTTAAAATTTCGCATCATATGTCATTACAACCCCTAAATCTTTTGCTCTGGAATTTCTCTGAATTTCCTGTCCATTTTGGGTATAATATTCCATGGATTTTAGGTCTTTTTTTTCCATACCGTAATAGCTGAAATTTCTCGGTGTTAAACTTCATAGTGTTGTCTTCCGTCCACTTGTAGATTCTGTTTATGTCGGTTTGTAGAGATCCTATATCTTCTGGGATTCTTATTTTTCTACTGATCTTTGTGTCGTCCGCAAAGGATGTTACTGGTCTGTCTCTGGTAACGTCCTCATCTATGTCAGTTAGCATGATTATGAAGAGTAGTGGAGCTAATACTATTCCTTGTGGTACTGAGCTGAGGACCTCTGATTCTGATGAAG
>JAJOZX010007755.1:0-60000 GCA_023014485.1 Bathynomus jamesi | reverse complement strand
GAGTCTGGAGGTGAGGCCGGGCGTACCGTTTGCCGCTGCTCTCGGTTCTGTCCTCTCGGCACGCCGCCGTGGCCTATCGCTCAAACCCCCCTCGACCACTGCTCCTCATCCCTCCCAAAGGGAGTCCTTGCAGGAACCGACGACCTCCTGTCCCCCCACCATCCCTTCTCTTCACACACCTCCCCTGCCACAGATTCCCCATGACTCTGGGACCAAGACACCCAGGCCCCACCCACCTCGAACCCTGCAGCCCCCCCCCCCATCCAGCACACACTGCACACACCCGAACCTACCGCTCGGAGCAAGCCGACGAGGCGGAGACGTCGGAGTGATTCGCCAGACCCTCCGGCCTTTCAAAATGTGTCTCCCTTTTCCCCTAGATCTAAGACGGCGGCTCGGACCCTCACACTGCCCACTTCGTCTACGAGGACCATACCATCTCACCGCAGAAGTCCCCCCAATCTACCCCCACAGACTTTGACAGTAGTTTCCCTACCCCCACAGACTGACAATAGTACCGAATTACATGACCCCACCCTCCACGACGAGATCCAATCTGGACAACATCCTCTGCCCCCAAGGATCCAGTGGATGCGGCTCTGGCGCAGCTACATGGTGTGGCCGAGGAGAGTTCGGCCGCGTCCGTGTCTTATGGACCCACCTTTGCCCCTTGGTGCCATTTTTTTCTACCCCTCCACGAGAAAACACTGGTTCATCTTCTGCCCCCTCAAAATTCCTGCCTCCTCCCTGTTAGCCACCCTGAGCACGTCCTCCCTCCCCTCTGCCAGGTCCTTCTGGTACCCCCTATCGCCACCCAGGGTCCGCCGTGAGACCCCAGACAGGCGGGGAGGTGCCACTCTGGGAAATAAAGCGCCCCCTCCTGGCCCAAACACAGAAGCACACCAAGAAGCTTCTCGCCCTCTGAGCCCAAGACGTTCTCCTAGCTGCCGTGATCCACGCCTCCGGTCTCGCTCGGCCGACTCGACCCTGCAATCTCCGCGGAGATCGACCAGCCGACCGATTCCTTTTTTGGTGAACGGCAGATAGCCAGCCATACTCCTGACCCATCCTTCGCGAACCCCAGATCTCCCTTCACACACCAACTTCCTAGACCCTACAGGCCTACACCTCTACCCATCCCCCATCATCAAATAATGGATCCCCGAAAATACAATAATACACTGGAACTGCAGAGGAATATTCGCTAATTACGAAGGCCTTAATTCCTTGATTGCCACTTCCTGTCCTGTGTGTGTGTGTGTCTCCGGGAGCTCATCCTGGGGACCATCCCCTGCCCAGCCCTGCGCGACTGGATATTTCCTACATCCCACCCCGTCTCCTACCTGCACTCGAAGGGAGGCTGCCATTTTCATACACCACGCAGTCCCCTTCCACAATTTCCCTATCCAATCCCCGTTACAGGTGATTGCTACCCGGCTTTCCCTGAATAGACAGTAGACCGTCTGTTCAATATACTCCCTCCCCACACTCAAGTCTCCCACGATGACCTGGTGGAGGTGGTACAACCAAAGCTGGGCACTTGCGGTTTTTTTGCGGTACTACCGCACTACCAAACCGGTACCGCATAACGCAGTACCGCAAAAATGCGGTAGCGGTACTGCTGTACTTTCAGCGATCCTTTGCGGTACTGCGTTATGCGGTACCGGTTTGGTAGTGCGGTAGTACCGCAGTACCGCAAAAAAAACGCAAGTGCCCAGCTTTGGGTACAACTCCCCAGGCCCTTTCTATTACTGGGCGATTTCAATAGTCGCCACCCCTTGTGGGGAGACACACACTTCACCTATATGGCCCCGACCCTGATTAATATCATTACCGAGCTCTCCTTCGAGTGCCTCAATGATGGCTCTCCTACATTCTCCCATGCCACCACCTGCACTCCACCCTGTATAGACCTGTCCTTCGTGTCGACCGATGCCCTCCTAGATTTCACATGGCAAGTCCTCCAAGAGGACTACGGAAGTGACCATTTCCCCGTTCATCTCACGCTCAATTGGCCCGACCAGACCGTTCGGGCACCGGAAAAATGGATTACTGCTAAAGCTAATTGGTCTCGCTTCCACGACGATACATATACAACCCTTACGACTGCCCTCTTCCCATTCTCCGACGAGTGCATTGCATACTTCGAATCAATCGTTGTAGCGGCTGCGTGTACTAGCATCCCACGACGCCAAGAAGATTACTCAACGCTTCTATTCTACCGTACGCGACTCCCCATCCATCGCCCGCCGTATAATGAAGACAGCGCGCCGAGCTGCTTGGCGTGCCTTTGTATCTGGTGTCATCACCACCACACCTTCGGCCACCATCTGGAAGAAGGTACCGGGTGTCGAGAAGCGACATATCCCCTCCCGGCCCTCGGTCCTCCTAACTTCTACCTTCGCCGCCGTTTCTTCCTCCGCAGTTAGTTTTCTCGTATTCGCCCCTAACAATAGCTCCTCTTCAACGTCCATAGACAGCACCTACAACCGGTTGTTCACCATGCCTGAACTACAGGCGGCACTGGCCTCTCGACGATCCCCTTGTCCCGGTTCAGACGGTATCCCCTACAGCATGATCCAGCACATCCACCCTACCTTACAAATTTAAGTTTTCCTACTAGGCCTATACAACCATATATGGATAGAGGGCGCCTTCCCCTCCCGGTGGAGGGAGGCCTACGTAATTCTTATCTCCAAACCCGGCAAAGATTCCCTCGATCCCACAAACTACAGACCAATCTCCCTAACGTGTTGTGCCTGCAAAATCTTCGAAAAAAAAAAGGTCGCTATGTGACTACCATTCTTCCTGAAAGATAGTAATTCCTTCCCGGCTAGACCGTTCGTCCTATCAATATTTTTTGACATCCAGAAGGCCTACGATACCACCCGTCGGACAATAATCCTTAGTCAGCTCCAACATCTAGGTCTCGTCGGAGCCATGCTGACCTTCATCAGGGGCTTCCTGTCCTCCCAAACTTTAAAGTTAGGGTGGGCTCAGTCCTCTCAGATACCTTCGTGCAGGAGGACGGGGTCCCACAGGGAAGCATCCTCAGTGTTCTATGCTTCTCCATCGTCATGAACACAGTCTCAAAATGCCTTCCACCCACCATCCGTTCTTCCATCTACGCGGATGACCTTGCGATCTACTTCGCAGGGCGGGAGCCGTCCGTTGTTGAACGACAAATTCAGCTCGCCATCTACCCGGTGGAAAGGTGGGTGACGTCCGTGGGGTTCCGTCTCTCAACCCTTAAGTCCAATTGTATGCTCTTCAGCAGAAGACCCGCAACCCTTCCTGTTCCCTCTGTCACGTTATACAACAATCCTCTTGAGGTGGTACCCTCCACGCGATTTCTGGGCGTGACTGGACCGACGGCTCATCTGGGTTCCCCATCTCAAACACCTGAAGCAATCCCTCCAACGTCCACTCACTCTCCTAGATCACCTCTCCCACACCACATGGGGCGCAGACCGACGCGCTCTCCTTCGCCTTTACACATCCATGGTCCAGTCGAAGCTGGACTATGGCAGTGTAGCATACGGTTCAGCCTCCAACGCCTGCCTCGGTATCTTGGACCCGGTCCTTAATTGAAGGCCCCGACCGGTTCTTTCCGCTCTTCCCCAGCCTCTAGCCTTCAAGTGGATTGCAATTGCCTCCCTCTCGCCCTCCGACGGGGTCTGCTCCTTATGAGGACATACCTCCGTGCACAGAGACTACCCTCTTCGCTTCTGTGCGCGGCGATTTCAAAACTCCCACCCCAAGTTATCCCCATTTCATACAGAATCTAACCCCCCCCCCCCTGGCTCCTCACCCCTATCAAGTTTTGCAGGGACCTGTGTGCCCTACCGAAGACTACCACGAGCGCTACGGTATACAGGTCACTCTTCCGAGAACACGCAACCCAACACCTGGACACAGTCCCCATTTATACAGATGGTTCCCGCTCGGAGACTGGTGCGGCCGCCTCAGCGGTGATACTGGCCCAGCCGTTTTCTCGAGGCGTCAGCCTGCCCCGCGAGACCTCCGTTTTCTCGACGGAGCTCTTCGCGATTATGGAGGCCCTCGACATTGTGCGCACCCACTCTGCCAGCTCCTTCGTCATTTATTCAGATTCCCAAAGCGCACTTCTCTCCCTAGAGAGATTTAACCCCCCCCTCACCCGTTCGTCTGTACCATCCAGCAAACCTTCCACTTTTTAACAGCCTTCCGACTCAAGACAATCGCCTTCTGTTGGGTCCCGGACACATGTCGGCATTCAGGGTAACGAGGAGGCGGACCGCACGGCAAAGACGGCCTGCTTACTGCCGGCCTCCTCCCGGCCCCTCCCTTTCTCTGACTTCTTCCCGACTCTCTGCTCCCACTTCCGCTCCATCTCGGGAGTGGGACTAGACCACACAAAACAAACTCCACAAGATCAAACCGCAATTAGGATACTGCGCCTCCTCATTCCACCGGTCCCGCCATAAAGAAGTGATTCTAGCTCGTCTCCGCCTAGGACACACACACATTACTCATGGTCACCTTATGGCTAAATCGCCAGCCCCGCTTTGCCCTACCTGCCATACCCTTATCACTGTCGTACATCTGGTCGAATGCCCAAACCTGTCCGCTCTTCGTCGCAGGTGTTTCCTTCTCTTGACCAAAATTCCCACACCCGAGCGTCTACAATTCATACTCGCCGAAGGCCCCCATTTTTCAGCGGAAGCGATTTTCCTTTTCCTCACTTATTCCCATCTGCTTCATCGGGTCTAAGACCATACCCCTCCTACCCACTATCCAGCAACTGAACCTTACTCACCCCCCTAGTCTACCATCCCCAACTCAGTAACACCACCCACCCACTGCCTCGCCGAGATATGTACCATTTTCACTAGGTACGAATCGGCGGTAAATTAAAGAAAGAAAAAAAAAAATTATATATATAATATATATATAAGCAAACAACCACAGGGAAAAGGAAAAAGAAACACGAAATCCGAGCGCTTTGGTGATATATTCAACATCTTCATTTTTCCCTGAAGATGTGAATATATCACGAAAGCGCTCGATTTCGTGTTTCTTTTTCCCTTTCCCTGCGGTTGTTTGCTTATTAATAAGATCACGTGTTCTGTGATTTTAGTATAATATATATATATATATATATATATATATATATATATGCACACACAGGGTGTCCCATAAGTCCGGCATCATAGGAGAAATTCATATTTTTCTATTTCTACAAACCATAATTCATATTTTTCTCCGGCGGATGGAATTTTGTGAATGGGATACGGAACAATATGCTCGGGATGCCAATTTCCCGTCCACCATTCTGTTCAGTGACGAGGCTGTTTTTTATGGAAATGGTGAGGTAAATCGACAGAACACCCGCTATTGGTCTCAAAACAACCCTCACTGGTATACCTCTTCAAAGGAACAAGGTGCATCTCGGGTGATGGTATGGTGTGGCATTTGAAAGGATCGGATCATAGGCCCCCTCTTTTTCGATGAACATGTCACTGGAGGCACCTACCTACGTATGTTCAAGGAAGAAGCATTTCCCAGTGTCTTGAACGAAGAAGGAAATTTCCGAATATGGTTCCAGCAAGACGGCGCTCCTGCACATTACAGCACCCAAGTAAGGGAATACCTGTACCAACAATTCCCTGGTCATTGGATAGGACATCGAGGGCCTGTGGAATGGCCAGCTAGAAGCCCGGATCTCACGCCACTAGATTTTTATCTCTGGGGCCACTTGAAAGCGCTGGTATACGCAGAGAATATTAGGAGTGTTGAACATTTGCAGCAGCGCATTATTGGGGCATGTAACATCATTACTCCTGACATCATTCACTGTGTGCTTGCTGGAGCGGAGTCGTGTTGGGCTAATGTAGCGAGTGGCGTTCCTCAGGGTTCTGTATTGGGCCCCTTGCTTTTTCTTATATATATTAACGATTTAGATGTTGGCCTAGTATACAGTTTCAAAGTTTGCGGATGACACGAAGCTGGGTGGTGGAGGGCGATTAATGACGAAGATAGAGGTAAAATTCAGGAAGATCTGAATAAAATCGTTGTTTGTCAGTCACATGGCAAATGAGATTTAACGTGGATAAGTGCAAAATTATGCATATAGGTTCGCGTAACGGTAATTTTGCGTATAGTATGTCAGGGAAAGATTTAACAAGCGTAGAGCAGGAAAAAGATTTAGGAGTTATAGTCACTGGTGATTTAAAAGTAGCGAAACAAAGTACAGCGGCGGTCATTAAGGCGAACAAAGTGTTAGGTTTTATAGCTCGAAATTTTGAGTACAAATCGCGCGATATTATAGTTCCTCTTTATAAATCATTAGTTAGACCCCATTTGGAGTACGCGGTCCAATTTTGGAATCCGCATATGCGCAAAGATATAGACAAAATCGAAAGAGTTCAAAGACGAGCAACTAAGATGATTCCGTCTCTTAGGTCAAAGTCGTACGAGGATAGGCTTAAAGAGTTAAAATTGACTACACTCGAGACTAGGAGGTTAAGGGGTGATCTAATCCAGGTTTTCAAAATTATGAATGGGTTTGATAACGTAGATAGAGATAGCTTTTTCGAAATATCTCAATATAATAGGACTAGAAATAACGGGTGTAAGTTGACAAGTAGAAGGTTCGAGACAGCAGTTGCGAAAAACTTTTTTACGCATAGAATAGTAAATAGCTGGAATAGTTTGCCGGTAGAAGTAATTAGTAGCACGTCTATAAACATGTTTAAGAATCGATTGGACGCGCATGTTGATAAAGGGTATGTTTAAGGTAGTAAAATTAAGGCTTTGTGGGGATAGATCCCACAGCTCAACACAAGTGTTGTGGGATATAGGGAGGCAGCGTCTTGGGTTAGGGGATACTCTCTGTCCTTACACACCCCATTTAAAGAGATTCCTCTGCCGAGCGGTGCCCCCATAGTACTGTGAGGTATTGAAAAACTCATGATCTTCACTTGCCCCACAAACACCTTTAAATGGGAGACCCATAATGGTGCACACACATTTCTACATTACTGTACAGTCTTTACAGCCACACCTACACTTTTCCTCGTATGTGTATACACAATACACGATTACGAACACAGTTAGGTAGACCAGCCATGAGTGGATCCTAGGGTCTTTGTTGGTCTGAAACATTATAACATTATATCGAGCACGTTCTGTAAATAAAAGCTTTTGTTTTGCCTTTTTTAATTATTTTTCCTATGATGCCAGACTTATGGGACACCCTATATATATATATATATATATATATATATATATATTATATATATAATATATATATATATAATATATATATATGCGCGTGTGTGCGCAGAATAAGGTTTATTGGGTAAGGATTCAAGCATTTGGCCGCATGTTGTTTGTGTTTAGTACCAATAAGTAGCTGTTTAAATTACTAAAATTGCACAGTAACGACGTTACGATGATTCTTTATTTTTCTAAATGCAGATGGGTTAGCTGTATAAATGGCACATTGTTACATACCTTCATCCTTTGGCATGTATGGTATAAAACACACTGGCATTGATCAAGCCAACTCAGAATTTTTCGATAAATGTCATATGCAGTGAGAGTTGTGGTTGCATGCTTGTAACGACCGTTACGCTGTGTTTGTTTCACTTTAAAATAAAAAAAATCATTAATTTCAAAACATACCCCTGTATAGCCCTCGGTCTACTGCAACTTATATGTGAAGGATCATTATCTTCAGATCAGTACAATATGATCTGCTGGTTAAAGTTCAACCATAACTTGCTTCCGAATGTAAAGATCGTTACGATGGAATGACCCATCATCGGAAGATGGTGTCGCAAGCAAGAATCAGGTTCTTGCACCAAAGGTCAAAGTTGCGAGTGTAGGAGGAGACGTTGTTGTTGTTGTTGTTGTTGTTGTTGGTGTTGTTGTTGTTGTTGTTGTTGTTCGTGAACGCAAAATGTTATAAACTGGTTTAATATTTAATGTCGTAGAGGCTGAAGTTTGTTATTGAGAAATGTTTAATGATTACTTTCCACTCACTCAACGTCGTCATTACCATTCGCTATTCAAAAGTTGAAATGCTCGAAGTGGAAGTTCGACATTTATGAAAGTTTCTATTTAGGAAAGTCAAAAAAAGAGAGAGTGACGCAATTGCGTGTCCGTGGTATGTTTTACGAAAACATTTTACTTCAAATGGGAGTTGATCAATTTGAGAATCGCTTCATTTCGTATTCTCTCCCACTGTTTCTCATTCTCTTATTTGATTGTGATTTCAGGAACCTGTTAAATACACGGTGAAGCGCTCAATTTGTGATTCTGCTATTTATATCAAGAAGAGAAGGCAGAGCGGAGATGAACCGAAGACATCTTCACTCGTTAAACTCCCTCCAAATGTAGCCAAAATCAGACACAGAAGAATCAGGTGTAAGTACTTTTAAGCGGATTTAAAGCACTAGATGAGAAGTTAATGTATTAGGATTTAGGGCAGCGAGTCGACCAAATAAATATGGAGAGGTCATACTGGATTCCACTCGTCTGTTCGTTCCGGCCTATAATTTTTGAACTGCTCAACATAAACTGATGAAATGTCATGCGTATGGATCATGACAAGACGATGTATTACGAGCAAAAAAAATTGGGTACCTACATGAAAGGTCAAATGGGGGAGAACCGCTCGGTTAAATTGATGAAACCACACACGCGTATGGATGATTATTGGATGATGTTTTTTAGCAAGGCTTGTATATCTGCATCATAGGTCAAACGGAGGTCCACGCCATAACTAACCACTCTACATAAATTGATGAAACTTCACACTCGTATAGATCATTACAAGAGATTTGGGGATGGGGGGTTCTGCATCAATTGTCAAGGTCAGAAATAGAGGTACACGCCATAATTTTCACACACGCGCGCGCGCACACACACACACACACACACACACACACACCACACACACACACACACACATCATCATCATCACAAGACGATGTGTTGCGAACAAGATTTAAGGTTTTGCACCAAAGGTCAAGGTCACAAACAGAGGAGAGGAGGACATTGATATAGTTCTTACATAATTCTTGTTGCTAATTACTTTAATGATGTATTTAAAAAGTAATATTAGGTGTAGATTAAAAACCCACAGACTTTCCGATTGTGGTACTTAGAAAAGCATGGTGGTACGTCGACCTAAAAAGTTTGGGAACTTCTATATTAGGGGATTATTTGTGCTCGTGAGAGAGAACGATCCTTCTCTGACTGAGGTAGAGGCGATTTATTTGCGAGGTCTTCCGATGTTCAACATCCTCCTAAAATTACTAAGTAGTGTATATTAAATATATGATTTCCATTATAGTTTTGCATTTTCTGAAATTTTATTCAGTTCACAATTACTGAGAAAATTATTTAACAATCGAAGGCGGCATTTTTGCAATTTCAAATTTTTTAGTTCAGATTTGGGAATTTGATTTTTTTTTCTCGAGAATTATTTAAATTGTAAGGCAATCCGTACACCAAAGTCATGACGTGTGACTGAAATGTTACCAGCATGCATGGCTACATGCCAAAATAACTAGCATGAGACGTACGTTTTTTGTCCTCACGATGTCTTCCTCAAAGCTTCGAGTTGAGTAGAATGATGTGGCAAACAATGGTGAATGCCGTGTCCGATTTGAGGCTGTCACTGAAATGTTTGACTAAGTTTAGTTATGTCACTTCAGCATGTATCGCTGCCATTGAAATCGCGTGACACGTCGGTGACACGCAAATATTTTACTTATTCCGAGGTAACGCGTCAGTAACACTTTTTTCGTGTGATTAATAATTGACAAAATTACTTTCGTTATTCAGGTAAAGAGTGCGGACCTTGTACGAGAAACGACTGTCAGCAGTGCGTGTTTTGCAAAGATATGGTCAAGTATGGTGGCCCCGGAACGATGAAACAGACTTGTAAACTAAAGAAATGTATCCAGGTTTGTAGTTTAAGGGTTTCAAACAATTTTCAACGCTAATTTGGGGCTGTTCACTACAACAGATCTTTACAAAGAAATTAAAAAGAACAAAACTTTTTTTTGCCTTTAAAAGTAGAATTCAAGGAATGTAATTTTTGGAGTTGTTAACCTAATAATTTTGTGTACCGTATGTGTCTATTCTATCATATAATTTAGCATTAGACCATATATATATATATATATATATAATATATTTTTTATTGGGTTGTTTAGCCTCCTTCGCAACATCTAAGGTCATATGACGGAGAGGACCTACAGCTTTACGTGGAATCCGAACCACGGGTCGCTACATAATCGGTGCGGAGGACGGTCTCCCATCCAACTACTACCAAGACCCAATGTCGCTTAACTTCGCTGATCTCCTGGAAGCGGTGTTACGACATTGGCCACGACGTAGCCCAGGCCATATATATATATATATACATATATATACATATATATATATATATATATATATACATATACCGTATATATATATATATACATATACACAGTATATATCAGACATGGGGTTGAAGCCGGCTTTTGTCGACTTCGGCTTCGAGACTTGGTTATTTGTATAGTTTGAGGGTTTTTATTTTTTAAGTATTTTAATATTTTTTATTATTAGTAATACCTAATAACCAAAAATAGTTAGCTATACTAATTAGAATAGGTTAACTATGGAACTCGTCTTCCGGTCCCGGTTCTATAAGATTCGGCTTCAGCCCCATGTCTGAATATATATATATATACGAGGGTAATTCAATGAGTATCCGCACTTTTTATTTTCACATCTGATAGATTATAAACACATCACTTCTCAACATAGTCCCCGTTTCTCAATACACTTAGTCCAGCGATCTACAAGCTTCCTAATGCCATCACAAAAGAATGTTTTTGGCTGTGTGCGTAGCCAGTCATGCACCGCCTCCTCCAGGTCATCATCGCCTTGGAATCGCTGACCTCTCAAAACGTCTTTTAGTGGTTTAAACGTAAAAATCCGAAGGTGCCAGGTCTGGACTGTAGGCTGAATGGTCGAGAACTTCAAATTAAAGTTCTTGAAGGCATTTTCTAGTCTGTGTAGCGGTATGAGGGCGCGCATTGTCGTATAACAGAATAACACCTTCCGACAATCTCCCTCTCCGTTTTGTGTGAATTGCTTGCTTTAACTCGTTCCGAAGCATGTCAGAATACGATGCACTTGTTACTGTAGTTCCACGCTCTAAATAATGTTCAAGGATAGAGCCTCGTGTATCCCAAAACAGTGTTAGCATAACTTTACCTGCTGACGGTTGCGCTTTGAACTTCCTTGCAACGGGAGAGTGTCGGAAGGTGTTATTCTGTTACACAACAAGCGTGCCCTCATACCGCTGCACAGACTAGAAAATGCCTTCAAGAACTTAAATTTGAAGTTCTCGACCATCCAGCCTACAGTCCAGACCTGGCACCTTCGGATTTTTACTTGTTTGGGCCACTAAAAGACGCTTTGAGAGGTCAGCGATTCCAAGGCGATGATGACCTGAAGGAGGTGTTGCATGACTGGCTACGCACACAGCCAAAAACATTCTTTTGTGATGGCATTAGGAAGCTTGTAGATCGCTGGACTAAGTGTATTGAGAAACGGGGAGACTATGTTGAGAAGTGATGTGTTTATAATCTATCAGATGTGAGAATAAAAAGTGCGGATACTTATTGAATTGGCCTCGTATATATATATAAATAAGTTTTTTAGAGTAAGATTGTGAAACTAGTGATTTCATGAAATTCCTGAGATTTTTAGTAAATTCGCATAATTTATACCGTGATACAAAATTGAAAAAAGTGGATAATGACGTACCCTAGGTCATGTCATGTCATTATCCGCTTTTTGTCAATTTTGTATCATGGTATAAATTACACGAATTTACTGAAAATTTCAGGGATTTTATGAAATAAATAGTTTCCAATCTTATTGTAACATATATTGCACACCCACAAGGAAAAATGAAGATGATTCCAAGGCCTTTCACGTATTGTGGATTTATATCTTACCTCTCATTTCTTACTCTGAAACTTTTTTCTCCATTGGGCTCCTCCAATCACAATCTTACGTCTGTTTCCTGTCCTATCGCTCCAATTCGGCTTTTGGATCCTCCCAAGATGAGGCGCCTTTGGCACTTCGGCGCCGCTGATTGGGAGGCCCTTAGGCAGTACTTCGGTGATTTCCCATGGAATGATTACTGCTTCCGTGGCCGGGGCCCTTCTGTGTGTGCTGAGCGCGTCACAGAGGTGATTTTCTCGGGCATGGAGGCATATATTCCATATTCTATAACTACTTACTAATGTTAAAAAACCTTGGTTTAAGTTGTTGTAATGCTATCCGCAACAGAGAGGAGCCTTTCAGAAGGTACCATCGCCATCCAACTCCTGACTCTCATTCAGCTTACATTTCTGCCCAGAATTGTACAAAATCTGTTCTTCGACTCGCCAAAAATTTCTTCATCCGACAAAAATGTGAAAATCTATCCAATTTTAATTTTTCACGCTCTTTCTGGCATCTAGCTAAGAACCTCATCAACAACTTTACTTCCTCTTCTTTCCCTCCTCTTTTCCATTCCGACGGTACAGTTGCCGTCTCTTATGACAAACCTGAACTCTTCACTCAATCTTTTGCTTACAATTTAACCCTGAACGATTCCGGTGCTGTTCCTCCATCTCCTCCCTCTCTGACTTTATTATGTCTGAAATTAGAATCTTTTCTAAAGATGTTCTTTTTGCCCAATCTGGGCTCAACTCTAGTAAGGCGTATGGTCCTGATGGTATTCCTCCTGTTGTTCTTAAGAACTGCTGTGCTGACACACCCTGCCTAGGCAAACTCTTTCTTCTTTGTTTCTCATCTGGTACTTTTCCTTCCTGCTGGAAGTTCGCTTTTATTCAGCCTGTCCCAAAGAAGGGTGACCCCTCTCAACCCTCCAACTATCTATCGTCCAATAGCTTTGATTTCTTGGCTCTCCAAAGTTTTTTTAATCTATCCTTAATTGGAAGATTCTTAAACACCTTTCTTCTCAGTCTTCTTTCAAATCGTCAGTATGGATTCCGCAAGGGACGCTCTACTGGCGACCTTCTTGCATATTTCTCTGACTCTTGGTCATCCTCCTTTCGGATTTCGGTGAAACTTTTGCTATTACGCTAGACATGTCAAAAGCTTTTGATAGTCTGGTACAAATCTGTAATTTCGAAACTGCCCTCCTTCGGTTTCTATCCTTCTGTCTGTGCCTTCATCTCTAATTTCCTTTCTGGCCGATCTATAGCTACAGTTTTAGATGGCCACTTCTTCTCTCAAAGCTATTAACAGTGGTGTTCCTCAGGGTTCTGTTCTGTCACCCACTCTTCTTCTCCTTTTATTTATTAATGATCTTTTAATTCGTACTTCCTGTCCAATTCACTCCTATGCCGATAATTCGGCTCTTCACTTCTCCACTCGCTTCCCAAAGCGTCCCTCACAGCAGTCACTTTATGATTCGCGTAGAACGCGTTTGGGACACCTGACCTCTGCTCTTTCTACTAATCTGATTGGGACAGAGAACCTTGTTGCTTTCAATGCCTCAAAAACTCAGTTCCTCTATCTGTCTACTCGTCACATTCTTCTACACAACTATCCCCTTACCATCAACAACACACAACTGAATCCTTCCTCTTCTCTTAACATTCATAACGTTTCCTTTTCTCGTGATCTTTCCTCGAAAGATCACATATACTCTTTCTAAAAAAGCTTCTAAGAGGTGAGGTGTGCTGTACCGCCTCCGCGGTTTCTTCACTCCCACTCACTCGCTGTCTGTACAGGGGTCTTGTTCGCCCCTGTATGGAGTATGCTTCTCGTGTGTGGAGTGGTTCAACCCCCACAGCCGTACTTGACCGGGTGGAATCAAAGGCTTTTCGTCTCATCAATTCCTCGCCTCTTACTCACTGTCTTCAATCCCTCTCTCTTCGCCACAATGTTGCCTCACTCTCTCTTTACTATCGCTATTATAACGGACATTGCTCTTTTGAACACTCTAACTGCATGCCTCCTCCTTTAAGGAGAGCACGTAGTACCACACTTTCTACACTTTTTCATTCCTTTTCCCACTAACTATCTAATGCAAGGGTTAATCGGTATTTTTAGTCTTTCATCTACTCAACCAGTGAACTCCAATCTTCCTCAATCCATCTTTCCTCCTGTCTATGACTTCCCATATTTCAAACGCAGTGTGTCTTGGCGTCTCTAAAACCCTGGACCTTGATTCTGGCTCTTCCTTTTTCTGTGGGAGAGGCGCTTTTGCGCACATTTGGCCCCTCCTTCCTGCATAAAAAGAAATTCAATGATACACCTGGTCAGGGAATGAAGGGCAAAGTTAAGAAGCCACATATATATATATATATATATATATATATATATATATATATATATAATATATATAATATACACACACACAGGGCGTCCCAAAAAAATGTATACACACTTTAAATACTTATAAAGGCAGTGTTTATTAAAATACATTTCATTTTCAAAATGTAATAGAATCTACAGACATTATTTAATTGTTTTGTCAACGCCTGTTTTCAAACTGACGTCCGTTCTGGTCCAGGCACTGCTGATAACGCGAAGCAATGGAATCGCAAACATCACGCAACATTGTTTGGTATTTGTGTGCATTCTCGTTCAATGGCTGCTCTCAATTCAGCGACTGTTGCAGGTTTTATAGCGTAGACTTTCTTTTAAGTATCCCCATAAAAAAAAGTCTAGTGGTGTGAGGTCTGGTGAACGCGGAGGGTATTCTACGAAACCCCTTCGTCCAATCCACATCCACATCGTGCCAAGTACCACTCGCAATACTCCACTCTTCGGTCCGGATCATCTTCATTAATAGCATGGACTAATCTTGGAATGTAACTTTTCCATTGACAGCGCTTCAAAATGCGTTGGACAGACGATTCTGAAATTCCTACCTCACGACTCGCTTGCCGCACAGATTTTCTTGGACTTTGGTGATACGTTTCCAGTACTCTTTCTTGCTTTGTGGGGCTTGTCGATGTCCGTGGTCTTCCGGAACGCTTCTTGTGGACATTCTGAACAGTTCCATCGGCTTCAAAACTTATCTCTAATTCGAGTGATGGTAAGTCGCGTTGGTGGATCTGTTTGAAACTCCCTCCTAAACTGTCTTTGCACTTCAACTGCGTTTTCACACTTCCAGTAGCATTTTAGAATGAATTTCCTTTGTTCAAAGCTTAGTCTGACTGCCATTATTAATTCTAATCGGTTTAACTTGGAAAGAAAGAAACATCAATTGAGCTATCAGCTGTTAAAGTGTGTATACATTTTTTTGGGACGCCCTGTATATATATATATATATATATATATATATATATATATATATATATATTGTGTATTAAGGAATGGGGCAAAAAAAAGGCCCCACCACACCACCACCCTAATATAAAGAGAGCCAAAATCAAGGTCTCCTAGGCCCACGATGCCATTTTTTTTTCTTTAATAAAGTTTGAAGAGCTTGTGTAATGTGTAAAATAGTGAAGAATAGAGAGAGAAGTGCGTGTTTGAGAGCATGCTGGACTGCTCAATAGTGCTCATAGGGTATAGGGTAGATAAGACTGAAAAAGATCAACTAAAGAGGACAATGACAGGAGAAACGGGAGTTCCAACAGTCCCTGGCTCCCCCCCCCCCCCCCCCCCCCCCCCCCCCCGAATACTTCCCTGGTTGATTGGTGTTTACATCTTGGCTATGTGAGGTGGAGAGCACGAGAAACCAACTCACTACTTCACCAGGCCAACTCGAGAGGACGGGCGACAAGCTTGACCTTCGCGAAATGAGGAATCATCGCGCGAAACCTTTGTAAGGTTATATATATATATATATATATATATATATATATATATATAGATATATATATTATATATAATATATATATATATATATATTATATATATTATATATATATAGGGTGTTTGAAAACTTTCTGTACAAAGTGTAATGGGGGATAGGCAACACCAAGACAAACCCTTTTCGTCTATAAGTGTATGTCCGCTGACGTCACCATTCGGCGCGAGAGGGCGCCGCTGCAATTGGCTAAAAGGTAAAGTGGGCTAGACTCGCGCTTGCCGCGGGCATTCTTAAATCGGACGTAGTACGCGTAACGTGGAGCGCTTCACGACTGCTGAGATGGCTGACATGCATATGGTGTATGGGGCTGCCAATGGAAACGGAAGAGCTGCTGTGAGCTTGTACAGCGCTTCCCAAACAGACGTGTGCCAAACCACCAAACGTTTGCGCATTTGCATCGGCGACTGCGAGAAACTGGAACATTCCATGCAAACATGCATGACACTGGTCGGGAGAGAAACGTGCGCACTCCTGACATGGAAGAAGAAATCCTAAGCCGATTTGAGGACAATCCAAGCGCAAGCACGCGAGGTGTTGCACGTATCCTCGGTGTGAACCACGACCTGGTCTGGAGTGTTGCACGAGCAGCAGTTACACCCATTTCATCGTCAGAGTCCAGGCATTACAACCTCGGGATTACCCTCTTCGTGTGGAATTCGCACGCTGGTTTCTGCAGCAGACAGCGGTGCAGCCTAATTTTCCGGCTTATGTGCTGTTCTCAGATGAGGCCTGTTTCACACGTGAAGGTGTGTTTAACATGCACAATTCTCACGTGTGGGCGCACGCAAATCCACATGCTACACGGGTTTGTAATGCCTGGACTCTCTGACGATGAAGCGGATGTAACTGCTGCTCGTGCAACACATCTCCAGACCAGGTCGTGGTTCACACCGAGGATACGTGCAACACCTCGCGTGCTTGTGCTTGGATTGTCCTCAAATCGCCGTAGGATTTCTTCTCATGTCAGGAGTGCGCACGTTTCTCTCCCGACCAGTGTCATGCATGTTTGCATGGAATGTTCCAGTTTCTCGCAGTCGCCGATGCAAATGCGCAAACGTTTGGTGGTTTGGCACACGTCTGTTTGGGAAGCGCTGTCGGTACAACCTCACAGCAGCTCTTCCGTTTCCATTGGCAGCCCCATACACCATATGCATGTCAGCCATCTCAGCAGTCGTGAAGCGCTCCATGTTACGCGTACTACGTCCGATTTAAGAATGCCCGCGGCAAGCGCGAGTCTAGCCCACTTCACCTTTTAGCCAATTGCAGCGGCGCCCTCTCGCGCCGAATGGTGACGTCAGCGGACATACACTTATAGACGAAAAGGGTTTGTCTTGGTGTTGCCTATCCCCCATTACAATTTGTACAGAAAGTTTTCAAACACCCTGTATATATATATATATATATATTAGTGTGGACCAAAAAAATGAAGGTTTAAAAATCTTTGTTCCACATGAGTAATGTTATTCCTTTTGCTTACCTTAATCAAATTACAAAATTTGAAACCTCTACGTCAAGTTTTAGGGGTCCCGAGAAAATTGCACTTTTCCTTTTAATGCTGAAAAAATTAGTTTTTCCTCATTTTCATAAGTTCTGCTTTATTTTTTGTTGGAAATTCTTTACGATTCTTGAAAACACTTTTGAGCAGGTATTGTTTGTCCTCTTCTTTAGTTGTCACTGCTTGATTAAATTTTTCAATCAATGCCACACCCCGCTCAGCTGTGTCATTTGTCACACTAAGGGCACGAACTCTAGCACAGCCTCTTTGGTACTCAGGATCTATTCCCCATGTTGATGCAGAATTTTCAGTGAAGAGAGAATTGAGATGTAGAGCATCAAAAAGAGATTTAGTCCTTGAAGTAACAAAATCAGAAATCCTTTTTTCTTTAAAAGAGGCTAGGGTTACCTTTGCTTCTAAACGTTTCAGTCCCTTATTTCTTGGAGGCATTTTGATATTATTTCGCATTTGCTCCTTTTCTTCAAGGGATATGCTTTTGTCAAAGAAGCTTAATCCAACAAGTGTTTCTGAGAGGTACCACAGATGTCGTTTAATGGCATTTTGGGCTTGCTTGATAACACTTGATATCAAAGAATTTTCCTCCATTATTGCAAGATCTTGCAAAAATTTAAGATCAACATTTGGGGCTTCCTCTGGTTGAGAAGCTTTTGCCCAAGATTTTGCGTATACCAATGCAACAAATAAACAAATTTCTGTTATTGCATCAAGTTCTTTTTTAGTCATCTTAAATTGATTTTGGAGAAGAAAAAGCTTAAATGCATAAATTCCTTTTGCCATCCATCTTGCATGATAGTACGCTCCAGGTCTCTTCAAGGGAGTATTAGAAATGCTTTCTTCTCCAAAAAACAAGAGAACAAGTTGAAAAAATTCTTTATAATCATCTCTTGGCTGTTTAGAGTTGAGTGCCTCCTTCATGATTAAGACTGTTTGATTTTTTAAATCTTGAACTCTCTCAATTATTCTGCAGCTTTGGGAATCAACAGCAGTTGTGATTTGAGAATGATCCATAAAATCCCATTGAGTTTTGAATCTTTTGAAGATTGGAATATCAGGTTCAGAGGAATGGCCCATAGAAGTCCGGAAGACTTGAGATAGGACAATCTCATAAATATGGTGTCTGCAGGCTAAATATAAAAGCTCTTTTCCAAGTTCTTGTTCAATTTTAGTGCAAGCTCCAGCATGGATTCCGGTATTGGATACTGTTGTGTCAAATGACAGCCCAATAATTCTCTGGGTCATATCATGTTCTTGCAGGAGAGAAATGCAAACACGAGCCATCTCCGAACCCATGCCAGCAGTGACTTTAGGAATTCCCAGCAATTTTTCTTCACCATTCCCACTGACTAACACTGCAATCCTTTCCGTTCTTCCTTCGCCTGCAAGAAAAAGTTAAAATATATAATTTATATATAATTTATTTTTAATATTTTATTTTATATATATTATATATTTAATATTTTATTTTATATTTAATATATTTATATATATTATAATTTATATATATATAATATATAATTTTAAATTAAACTTGACTTATTTTAAATTAAACTTGATTTATTTTAATTTGAAGGTAAAATGGTGTAGATTGTGAAAACTAGCTTCAGACAGTGAAATGTAACCTAATTAAATAGAAATTTAGCTATCAAAATGTTTAATTAAAACCAACCAGATAATAACACATTGCCTAGGTGTGAAAACCAGACCCACAACTAAGTTTTTCACCTGAGAGATAAAATATAAATATGCTAAATTAATCAGACAAAAAAACTAACCTGATATCTCTGGGAGCATTTTTCCATCCCAATGAAGAACTTAAAGGCTCTCCAGGACAAAATGCTTGCTCTTGATATTCTGTTGCTATTTCTTTGCGTAACTTTTGAAGAGTTCGAAGCATAGTAGATTTTGACACTGTAATGTTTTCCAAATTATGGCCCAAAGACTGAGCAACAACAGCATAAGACATAGCTGGATCTCGATTGGAAAGATTCATTCTATCATAGGCTGCTACAACATTTTTGTCAATAGGCTTTGACTTTTTAGGAGCCAACATTTTCTTTTTAAATTGCTCTTCAGAGGGACCTTGAAAATTCATTTCAAGGTTGTCGTCATTAGTTGATGATGACGATGTGAAATCATCTCTATTGGCAGGCAAGAATGATCTTTTAGATCGCTTCTGCTCTTTGAGGGCTCTTTCACACTAATTCTTCACGATGAAGCCTTCTTTTCTCTCTTTTTGCAAGAATTTGGTCTACTGTACCCATGCTACTTTGTGTAGGATCTTCTTGCTGGCTTAAGTAGAAAAGCTTGTCTTCTTCATTTGACATCATCAAAAGGGCATTAGAGTGACCAGTATCAAGAATTTCAGCCTTAATTTCATCTTTAAACATAGCTTCTTCAATACGGCATTTTTCCTTGGGCCTTTTTCTGTTTTTCATCAATTTATCATAACAGCTTATTAAAGAGTCAATCTTTCGGATGGCACTGTCTCTACGCATTGTGGGAATCCTGGCTTTCTCCCAGTAGGTCATCACTTCATCTAAGCAAAGATTAATGGATCTTCTTTGTCCAATTTTTCCTCTTTTTGATGGAAGAAATATTTTTGCAAAACTTGCAGTTTTGTAGGTAAGTGGCAACAAAGTGTATCTTTATATAATGGCCAATGAGCCAACTTTAGTTTTAGAATGAGTAGCCATTTTTAGTTTAAAAATTAAATTTCTGAAATAGTAAAATAAACCAGTTAAATTAGGAGATAAAAAGGATAACTAAAAGGTTCAAGCCAATTAGGCAAAGCCTTTAATTTAGAGTTGACCAATTAAGGATAATATATTTTATCCAAAATTTTTGTTTTCCTTATTAATAATTTTCTCTGAAATAATGATCTAAGATTGTTTTTGTACTCTATTAACACCAAAAATTTCTTAAATAAGAGGAAATTTTTTCATAAGTTGCAATTCAAGAGTTGAGTTGATCATTGATGTTCTAAGCGCGCCTATTCATTGGAAAATTTTTATAAGTCATTAAATCTCGGGACCCCTAAATATTCTCATATTTGACCAAAATTTTGCTGACATGTCTATCTGGTCCAAAGGAACAAGGGCATTAATGTGGAACAAGGATTTCTTCAACTTTATAATTTACCCCCAATTTTGGTCCACACTAATATATATATATATATATATATATTATAATAATATATATATATATATATATATATATATAATATATATAAGAAGTGGTAGACCTAAGATGAGGTGGCGGGATAGACTGAAGAAAGATAGTGATAAGGGACTGGAGGAAGATGTGGCTCAAGACAGAAGTGAATGAAGAAGAAGGATCTGCAACAGCTACCCCACATAGAAGTGGGCTAATAAGGCTGCGGAAGGATATATATATATATATATATATATATATATATATTATAATATATATATATATATATATACACACACACAGGGTGGGCCGAAAGTCTGGATCCATAGGAAAATATTTATTTTAATACATAAATTACAACAAATGGTAAATACTTAAAATGAATATCAACTTTAACTCGTAAATGCGTATCCGTGATACTGTACAGTAGTTCGTACTCCAGTATAAATACTCAAATACTTTTTTATTTCAGCCCAGAAATGGCTTCGAATCTAACAGAAGACCGGGTAGAACTTGTGCTCATGTACGCAAGACAGGGCGCTACACACACACAAGTTGCTACCGAATTCAATAGAAATCATCCTGATAAGCATCCAGTAACACATGCGACTGTTGGCAAGTTGTTTAAACGTTTCAAAGAAACAGGAAGTGTAAAGGGTGTCAGGAAATGATTGCCCTCCCCCTGTACAGAAGAAACTGAAAGGAATAGGAAAAAACAGACAAAACCACGCGAAAGCGTTTAATTTTGAATAAAAAACACTTGTTTTAATATCGGGAGTTGCCCCCATTTGCAGCTCTGACGGCCATTAAACGACGGGGGTATGATCCCAGAAGTGTCTCAAAGAGATCGGTATCATGACTCATTTCTTCAAGGACTTCGTTGATCTTTGCAGTCATAATTTCTGTTGAATACCGATTCTGAATGGGTTGTTCCAGCATTAAGGACTCCACCCGATCCTTCATGATGGATCCGACATGTTCACAGACATTAAGATCGGGAGAATTGCCAGGCCATTCATTATTTCCGAAAAAATCAATGTTATTGTCCTTAAGCAGTTGTTGAGTCGCAAGTGCTTTCATACAGGGGCTTTGTCGTGAAGAAAGGTTGCCTGTTCAAATCCAAACACACTCGGGGTCTTTCAAAAACGGAATTACATGTTGGGCTAAAATTACATTTCGAAAATAAGGCCCATCCCAACTGGTTCCTCTTGGTTTGATAACCCAGATGAGCTTCCGAATAGAGAACATAATGAAACCCACACATGCTGGATTTTTTACTATTTCTCGATACTTCTGGTCGTCTGGGACTACTTCAGTTGTTGTTGCCCAAACCCGATCATTCTGAAAATTTGGTTTTCTGGAGACATAAACGAAGAATTCATCGCTGACAACCAAGTGAAGGAAATCGTCTTCCGTCCATTCCTCAAGATAATCACAAAACCATAGCCGATCTTCAATATTAAGATATCACTTCCGTGGCTTAGCTATTTCATGCCAAGCACTCAAGCCTTGGCGAACTCGAAATTGATGCACAAGTTGCCGATTGACTATCTTACCACGACGGATAAGTATCTCTTTCGCTACCTCAGAGCAGCTCTTCTTTCGGCGCCGTGATGTAGCAAGCACAATGTCTTTCGATTCTTGTGATAATTTCTCCGGTCTTCCTCCTCGAAATTCTGTTTCACAATCTTCAGGATTCTTATTCCAATTCCTTTTGACAAAGTCTTCTGATCTTTTTAATCTCTCAGCCACCCAGTGTCGAGTTATGAAAGTTGCACCAGCTTCCTTTGCTTCACGAAATGTGACAGCTCGAATGCGGTCAAGAACTCGCTTTTTCTCTGAATCGTTCAAAATAGATGATGCCATGGTTTCTGTGGGGAAAAAAATGGTAAGAATTAAAATCACAGGAATAGAATATAATGGTTTTTATTCATATTTTAACGCTCTTTCAAGTGGTCTCGCCGGTTTTTATTTCTCTCTTCTAGTTTTTGCTCTACAGGGGGGGGGGTCATTTCCTGACACCCCGTATATGATCGACGGCGTTCTGGTCGTCCAAAAACTGCAACTGATGAAAATACCTCTGCAATGGTATGTGAAACTTTAACGAATAGTCCAGTAAAGTCAACAAGAAGATTATCAAATGAAACACGCATCTCGAGAACGTCAATTCGAAGAATTATTAAAAATCATAAATTCCATCCCTAAGAGTGTCGATGTCAGAGGCCGCCAATTTGAGCATTTGTTATAATTTGTTGTTTATACTGGAGTACGAACCACTGTACAGTATCACGGATACGCATTTACGAGTTAAAGTTTATATTCATTTTAAGTATTTACCATTTGTTGTAATTTATGTATTAAAATAAATATTTTCCTATGGATCCAGACTTTCGGCCCACCCTGTATATATATATGGCTCGGGAGAAAGAGGCGAATTAACCAAAATGGTATTTTGGTTGATTCGCCTCTATTCGCCTGAACGCCTCGTGTACACACACACACACACACACACACACACACACACACACACACACACACACACACGCTCACTCCTTTCCTTTCCTTTCCTTTCCTTTCCTTTCCTTTCAACCTATCAAAAGTTCCATGTGATGATTCCTCATTTCACGAAGGTCAAGCTTGTCGCCCCTCTCGAGTTGGCCTGATGAAGTAGTGAGTTGGTTTCTTGTACTCTCCACCTCACATAGCTAGGTACGCCCGGCTCGTCGGCGATTGTTCTGAGCCAGTCGTCTAATCTTTTGATGTCCACTGCAACACCATTCGCGTTCCTTAGGTCTTTGGACAGCTGATTAAACAGTTTTGGTATATATATATATATATATATATATATATATATATATATATATATATATATATATATATATATATATAATATATATACTGTGCTGCGTATTTCTAACTAGCTTATGGAATTCTAAGTGTTCGACTATACGATCCCTAATTATATTATTGATTCCAGTAGCTTACCTACAACAGACGTTAAACTGATTGGCCTATAATTTCCCGCCGCGCCTTTATCGCCTTTCTTAAAGATAGGTGTTACGTTTGCTAAAGAAATTATCTGGTACGCACCCATCAGAAATAGACGCATTAAAAATCTCTGTTAGCGGCACAACAATGCTATCTTTTTAATTCTTTTAGTTGTATGGGATATATGGAATCCGGACCCGGTGATTTACGCGTTTTCATTTTATCAATATAGCGCATTACCTCCCCTTCACTAACGACAATATTATCCAAAATATTACCATTATCAAAAGGTATTATGTCTATGACCGTAGGGATATTCGTTACATCTTCTATAGAAAAAACTGACGTAAAAAATTCGTTTAGCAAGGTAGCCATTTCCTTGTTTTCAGAAACTAGATCTCCGTTTACATTTTTCAATGGACCCAAGACACTTTTTACTGGATTTCTATTATTGACGTATTGAAAGAATCGCTTGGGGTTTTCTTTACCGTCACGAGCTATGGAGATTTCAAATTCGCGCTTGGACTTTTTTATTACACTTTTCGCTTCACGCCTCAGAGATATGTAGTTGTTTCGTAACAACAAATTGTTTTTATCGCACTTATGTTGCCTATAAGCCCTATCTCTACTCTTTATAATGTCTCCTACTCTAGAAGTAAACCACAAGGGCTTGTTGTTTACTTTCGCACGCTTAATTTTGTACGGTACACATTCCTCATTTATAGTCCTAAATACCGTTTCGAACGATTCCCACATTAGTTTTGCGTTGGAGTTCCCCATTACGTTTTCCCAATTGACGTGTGACAATTTATCTCGAAATTTACAAAAGTCTGCATGCTGGAAGTTAGGAATTTTAGTCGAGTTAGTTGGTTTGGAGTGACTTACTGAGAGGACAAACTCTACCATATTGTGATCGCTATTGCTTAACGGTTCTATTACTTGAAGATCAGTAATTAGCCTATCATCCGTAGTTATTACTAAATCTAAAATACTGTCCAACCTCGTAGGTTCCCCAACCTTTTGAAGAAGAAAACTATCCTCGAGAAAATTAACTAAACGATTACCTTCCGCGTCTCCCTGCATTGTATCGTAATTCACGTTGGCGCAATTAAAGTCACCCATAACTAAAGCCTGCTCACTACCGATTATTCTCTTTAGTTCACGATATAACGCTTCGTCCGTATCAGCTGTTTGATTAGGGGGCCTATATATAACCGCAACAAGAAGTTTGAAGTCGTTTAATTTAAGTTCTGCTATAGTCGAATCTATCGGTTCTGGAATTGAGTGCTTTACTTCTATAACGTTCGCAATATTATCTTTGATATACAACATAACACCGCCTAGGTGTCGGCCTAGTCAGTACAGTTTCAAAGTTTGCGGATGACACGAAGCTGGGTGGTAGGGCGATTAATGACGAAGATAGAGGTAAAATTCAGGAAGATCTGAATAAAATCGTTGATTGGTCAGTCACATGGCAAATGAGATTTAACGTTGATAAGTGCAAAATTTTGCATATAGGTTCGCGTAACGGTAATTTTGCGTATAGTATGTCAGGGAAAGATTTAACAAGGGTAGAGCAGGAAAAAGATTTAGGAGTTATAGTTACTAGTGATTTAAAAGTAGCGAAACAAAGTACAGCAGCGGTCAATAAGGCGAACAAAGTGTTAGGTTTTATAGCTCGAAATTTTGAGTACAAATCGCGCGATATTATAGTTCCACTTTATAAATCATTAGTTAGACCCCATTTGGAGTACGCGGTCCAATTTTGGAATCCGCATATGCGCAAAGATATAGACAAAATCGAAAGAGTTCAAAGACGAGCAACTAAGATGATTCCGTCGCTTAGGTCAAAGTCGTACGAGGATAGGCTTAAGGAGTTAAAATTGACAACACTCGAGACTAGGAGGTTAAGAGGTGATCTAATCCAGGTTTTCAAAACTATGAATGGGTTCGATAACGTAGATAGAGATAGCTTTTTCGAAATATCTCAATATAATAGGACTAGAAATAACGGGTGTAAGTTGACAAGTAGAAGGTTCGAGACAGCAGTTGCCAAAAACTTTACGCATAGAATAGTAAATAGCTGGAATAGTTTGCCAGTAGAAGTAATTAGTAGCACGTATATAAACATGTTTAAAAATCGATTAGACGCATATGTTGATAGATTGGGTATGGTTTAGGGTAGTAAAATTAAGGCTTTGTGGTGATAGATCCCACAGCTCAACACAAGTGTTGTGGGATATAGGGAGGCAGCGTCTTGGGTTAGGGGATACTCTCTGTCCTTACACACCCCATTTAAAGAGATTCCTCTGCTGAGCGGTGCCCCCCATAGTACTGTGAGATATTGAAAAACTCATGATCTTCACTTTCCCCACAAACACCTTTAAATGGGAGACCCAAGATGGGTGCACACACATTTCTACATTACTGTACAGTCTTTACAGCCACACCTACACTTTTCCTCCTAAGTGTATATATTGTAATGTATACGGTTGTAAATTTTGACTTGGTCCACAATCGATATGGACCGTGACTTATTTTTCGTGACAAGGTACTAGTATTGATGGATACCGTAATGAAATTGACTGGATTCTCTGGATCTGATATATTTGCATGTCGGTTATAAATAGATATAGAGTGTAACATATTTGTGGATACTAGTCTATTATGACGTGATCCTCTGGATTCCAGAGATTCTATCTTTAGTTTTAAATCGATAATTAATTAGTTTTGCTAAATTGGTCGTTGCCAATGTATACATTGTACAGGAAGTTGTTACATAAATTTCTTATGTTCTTGTGGTTCGGAACCCACGTAAAATTGTAGGGCCCCTCCGCCACCACGGAGGACATACACAATTACGAACACAGGTAGGTAGACACAGCCATGAGTGGATCCTAGGGTCTTTGTTGGTCTGAAACATTATAACATTATTATAACATTATATATATAATATATATATATATATATATATATATTAATATATATATATATATATTATATATATATATAATATATATAATATATTATATATAATATATATATATATATAATATATATATATATATTATATGAGGTCGTCCTTGCGCGGCTTCGCATCGGCCATACGCGCCTCACGCACGGCTATCTTATGTTCCGGCAGGAGGCTCCTCGTTGCGCCTCCTGCCAGTCGCCCTCACCGTCTCTCACATCCTTGTGGAATGCCCCACCCTGTCGTCAGTACGTCGTCGCGCTTTTCCGTTCCTTTCTGATTTCCCCCTCCCGAACGTTTACGCCTTATGCTCGCTGAGAGCCCTCTTCTCGCTTGACCGTCTTTTCCTCTTCCTCTCCCAATCTCGCATCCTATCTGAGCTTTAGGTGGCTTCTCACCTGTAGTCCGCTGTTCTCCCTTTTCTAGTGCCTTTTCTCCGTCTCCGTTTCTCTTCTCGTATTCCGCCTCGCCATGATATCCGCTACCATATAGCGGGAAATGGCGGTAAACGCCCCAATACAAAAAAAAAAAAAAAAATAATTATATTATATTATATATATATATAATATATATATATATTATATATAATATATATATATTATATAATATATATATATATATATATAATAATATATATATGTATATATATATGTATGTATAATATATGTATATATGTATATATATATATATATATATATATATATATAATATATATATGTATATATATATAATATATATATATATATATAAATAATATATGTATATATATATATATATGTATGTATATATATGTATATATGTATGTATGTATATATATATATATATATTATATATATATATATTATATATATATATATATATGTGTGTGTGTTTATATATACATGTTTATATATATATATGTATGTATGTATATGTCTATGTCTATGTCTATGTATATATATGTGGGGCTACGTGGTTCTGATGTCGTAACACCGCTTCTCGGAGATCAGCGAAGTTAAGCGACATTGGGTCTGGGTAGTAGTTGGATGGAGACCGTCCTTTGCGTCCGGATTATGTAGCGACCCGTGGTTCGGATCCCACGTAAAGCTGTAGGTCCCCTCCGTCATATGACCTTAGATGTTGCGGAGGAGATTAAACAACCCCAATTAAAAAAAAAAAAAGTATATATATATATATACAGTATGTAAGGGTGATGCAAAAGTGGGGGAGTAAAATTTTTTTGTTTCAAATTTTTGAGATACCCTCTCAGTTGGTTTGATTTGGTGGAAAAATGATCCTGAGGAAATTTCGGGTCAAAATTCGAATATTTGGAGGTCGCGCCCGCCATTTGAAAATTTGCTGATTTCCATGACACCCAGGAGGTACAGCAAGCGTCACGTTACTTTTTTTTGGAGTGGAAGTTCCCAGGAGGCCTATCATACCACCTTCCTCTTTTCCATTTTTCATAAAACAGATACAATACAATAGATATTTACAATAGATACATAGAATGGATATACTCGTAAATTTTACTGTTGCGTCAAAGATACGAGAGTTTTCTTAGTTTTGTCCGGAAGCTTCTTCCGATAATTTGATACAACTTGCAGTAGATATTGCTTCTGTTGTTCATCATTGGTAATTAATTTGTTATAATCTTCAATCAACTTCACTCCTCTTTCAGCAATATCATTAACAACTTTCATGTGATTCACTACGTTCTTTGCAACCCAATAACTCTCATCGAGAAGCCAATCTTCTACTGGTTTGCTCAAGAACGTTGAAGACAATCCGAGTATACTGAAGAAGGACGTTGTGTTAGCAGTTACAAAATCTTCAAGCTGCTTATTGTCAATAGTTTTGATGTCTATTTGTGTCTTTGGAGTATCTGGCTCCGAAGATTTTGTAAGAGGATGATGCCAGAAATGATGCACAAATCATGACTATCGTGGATTTTTAGGGATACCCCCTCATTTGTTCCAATTTGTCACAAAAACACCCTGTGAGAAATTCCATGTCAAACAAATAACATCCAGAGGTCGCGCCCGCCAATTGAAAATTTGAAAATTACAAAAAATAGAGTAAAATCAAATTTTTTGAATTTGTTCTTATTTTTGTTGCAGGTTTGTTGCAGGTTGCAGGTTTTGTGCAGGTTTGCTGCAGGCAGAGTGGTAGGTGATGCGTATATGAGCAAACAGCGTTCAAGGAAATCGGTATCGCAGTGTGCTGCTTGTGGCAGTGTCCGGGAGAGGTGCTATATCAGTGAGTTTCTCCGCCTCAATTTCTCTTCTATTTCCTGTATCTTAATTGTGACGAAAATGAGATCAAGAAGCTTCAACATATATCTGGCTGATCGGTCAACAAATAGATAAATTGAATCAAAGTAAGCTTCCATCAAAGAAAGAAGTAATTTCTTATTCATGAATTATAAACATGTCAAGAATGAAACCGTCAGAGAAGCATTAACTTCAACCGTTAATGATGTATTGGAAGTGTGGCAGAGAGCAGGAATACCAACAACCCAGAAATGTAATGTGAAGAAATTAAATAAACTGTATGATGAGTGGCAAGGGCTGAAGAAGAGCAAAGGAAAAAATCGAAATTTTCAATAGAGAAAGAGAATACATGGAAAGAAAAATTGGATGGACTCTTTGATATTGCACATGCAAATGCTAACGAGTTAATAACTATCGAAGAAGATAGAGTTTCTACGGCTAGAAAGGGAAGGTCGAAAGGGTAAAATGATGGCAGTTGATAAGGATGAAGAAAAACGTCGAAAGGAAGCTGCGAAGACATGAAAAAATGGATAAGAAAAGGTTACGTGAATCAAGTGCATTTGATGAAACAGTTGTTCTTGCAAGCAGCAGCAGTTCCTGCAGTGATTCACCTGCATCTACGGAAGAAGAAGTAGATCTGGAACAGCCCTCAACATCCAAAAGAGGCCTTCCAAGAAAAAAATTCAAGATTATGAATGAAAATCTGCTTTCCTCATTGGATGTTGCTAAGATCAGCGACCGATCAGCCTCTTAATAATTATTCCAACGATCGCAAATGTTGGAAAAGATCCAGAGAATTACAATGTTAGCTACTCATCGATTCGCAGGCAAGACAGAAATCAAGGAAGAAGTTCAGTGAAAACTTGAAAGAAGAATTTCAAGCTGACAAACCCTTGATTGTTCATTGGGATGGCAAACTCCTCGAAGACATTACTGGGAATGAGGTTGTTGATCGGTTGCCAGTCCTAATCTCTGGCAGTGGAGAAGATCAACTGCTTGGAGTGCCAAAAATAGATCATGGCACAGGAAAGGATACTGCAAATGCAGTACATCAGGCGATCATTGATTGGAATCTAATAGATAAGGTAAAAGGCATGTGTTTCGATACAACTGCATCGAACACAGGTCGTAAAAACGGAGCTTGTGTCCTAATTGAACAGAAAATGGAGAAAGATTTGTTGTGGTGTCCTTGTCGACACCATATCCTTGAAATCATGTTGGAAGCAGTGGTATCCCCTGCATTACAGGCTTCATCAGGCCCTGACATTCAGTTATTCAAAAGATTCAAAACAAACTGGAATAAGATTAATCTAACTTCATACGATAAATTAGAAAATTATCCACAAAAGGAAAAAGAGGAAATCATCAACTTTGCAGCAATAAAAATCAATGAAGATCAACCTCGCGACGATTACAGAGTTATTGGAACTGACAATCATCTTGCTTGGCGGTACTCCAACGACTGGAATAAAATTCAGGAAGCCTGGGGCTTATCATAGAGCCCGTTGGATGGCGAAAGTCATTTATTCGATGAAAATCTTTATGTTCAAAAGTCAGTTCAAAATAACAGCAATAGAAGAAAAAATCTAAAAGAAATTTGTTGGTTTTCTGTTTCAATTTATATTAAGCATTGGTTTTCAGCACCCTGCGCAGCAAGTGCTCCACGAAATGATCTGAGTCTTCTCAAGAATCTTCACAGCTACAAAAGCACAAATGAACAACTAGCAAATGCTGCTTTAGAAAAATTCAAGAATCATTTGTGGTATCTCTCAGAAGAGTTGATCGCATTGGCTTTCTTTGATGATAAAATCAGCTTTGACACCAAAAGAAAAATGAAGGAGGCTCTTACAAAATCTTCGGAGCCAGATCCTCCAAAGAAGACACAAATAGACATCAAAACTATTGACAATAAGCAGCTTGAAGATTTTGTAACTGCTAACACAACGTCCTTCTTCAGTATACTCGGATTGTCTTCAACGTTCTTGAGCAAACCAGTAGAAGATTGGCTTCTCGATGAGAGTTATTGGGTTGCAAAGAACGTAGTGAATCACATGAAAGTTGTTAATGATATTGCTGAAAGAGGAGTGAAATTGATTGAAGATTATAACAAATTAATTACCAATGATGAACAACAGAAGCAATATCTACTGCAAGTTGTATCAAATTATCGGAAGAAGCTTCCGGACAAAACTAAGAAAACTCTCGTATCTTTGACGCAACAGTAAAATTTACGAGTATATCCATTCTATGTATCTATTGTAAATATCTATTGTATTGTATCTGTTTTATGAACAAATGGAAAAGAGGAAGGTGGTATGATAGGCCTCCTGGGAACTTCCACTCCAAAAAAAAGTAACGTGACGCTTGCTGTACCTCCTGGGTGTCATGGAAATCAGCAAATTTTCAAATGGCGGGCGCGACCTCCAAATATTCGAATTTTGACCCGAAATTTCCCCAGGATCATTTTTCCACCAAATCAAACCAACTGAGAGGGTATCTCAAAAATTTGAAACAAAAAAATTTTACTCCCCCACTTTTGCATCACCCTTACATATATATACTGTATATATATATATATGTATAATATATATATATATATATATATATAATATATACACTTTTTTTTTTTTTTTAATTGGGGTTGTTTAATCTCCTTCGCAACATCTAAGGTCATATGACGGAGGGGACCTACAGCTTTACGTGGGATCCGAACCACGGGTCGCTACATAATCCGGACGCAAAGGACGGTCTCCATCCAACTACTACCCAGACCCAATGTCGCTTAACTTCGCTGATCTCCGAGAAGAGGTGTTACGACATCGGCCACTACGTAGCCCCACATATATATACATAGACATATATATATATATATATATATATATATATATACAGTGTATATATATATTATATATATATATATATATATATATATATATATATATATAATATATATATAATAATGAACAGGAACACCAGAGAAAATACAAACATCCTTCAAGGTTTAATAGTACCAACGTTTCGGAATGCACTAATTCCATCTTCAGGGCTAAAACAATAAAATTCCAAATCACATACAAAATTACAAAATACAAATTGCTTAATAACAATTTAGAATAAACTTAAAAAAAAAAATTATAAAAAGTAGCTAAGAAAATGTAAAACATTAAAACTAAAGGGTAAATAAATGTGAAGTTAAAAAGTTAAAATTATAAAAAGTAAAAGCATTAAAACTGAAATGTAAATAAAATAAACTAGTACCTTAACCAAAACATAGCAGATCTATCGATGATTCGTCAGAATTTAGGTCTGGTTTTAGTTTATAAATAAACAGAGACTCCATAATTTTAAGCTTAAGGTCATCTATAGTTTATCAATACAAGTGTGACCACTGTATGGGGTCATATATAGGTAAAACTAAAAGACATTTAAAATCTCGTATTTACGAACATCTCGGTAAATCGGTCCGTACAAATTTACCCCTTGGCAAACCACCTAATTCTCTCATACGTAATCACTCGCACAACAATAACCACCCAATTTCACAGTCTAATTTCACCGTACTTGCTGCTGGAAGCTCTGACCTTAAGCTTAAAATTATGGAGTCTCTGTTTATTTATAAACTAAAACCAGACCTAAATTCTGACGAATCATCGATAGATCTGCTATGTTTTGGTTAAGGTACTAGTTTATTTTATTTACATTTCAGTTTTAATGCTTTTACTTTTTATAATTTTAACTTTTTAACTTCACATTTATTTACCCTTTAGTTTTAATGTTTTACATTTTCTTAGCTACTTTTTATAATTTTTTTTTTTAAGTTTATTCTAAATTGTTATTAAGCAATTTGTATTTTGTAATTTTGTATGTGATTTGGAATTTTATTGTTTTAGCCCTGAAGATGGAATTAGTGCATTCCGAAACGTTGGTACTATTAAACCTTGAAGGATGTTTGTATTTTCTCTGGTGTTCCTGTTCATTATTAAACTGCGTTTTCCACGCTACCAATCAATAGCCGATATATATATATATTATATATATATATATATACACACACATACAGGGTGTCCGAGAATTATCTGTACAATTTTTGGCTGTTATTAAAAGTCAACCATGAAGTGTAGAAATTCCAGTGTTGTTCCATTTACAGAGAATCTCATTACGTTTTTTTCTGATACCAAGTTTTGACAAGTTTTTTAGAAATTCCAGTGTGTCCGAACATTCTGTACAATTTCATCTTTTAATAAAATTCTTGATAGCACACGTAAAATTCTTAAACAAGATTATTTAGAATCTGTATTTTCAAAAGTTTCTTTAATTAAAGTAACGTTGTTACAAACATTCGATATGTGCACCATTAGTGATTCGCAAAACATCCAATCGATACTCCAAATGTTGCCATGTACGCTGCAGCATATACACATCAATTCGCTCAATAGCAGCTGTGATTCTTGCTTTTAAATCATCAATGTCTGTCACCCGCGTACATTTCTAAAAAACTTGTCAAAACGTGGTATCAGAAAAAACGTAATGAGATTCTCTGTAAAATGGAACAACACTGGAATTTCTACACTTCATGGTTGACTTTTAATAACAGCCAAAAATTGTACAGATAATTCTCGGACACCCGGTATATATACACAGGGCGTCCCAAAAAAATGTGTACACTTTAAATAACTATAAAGGCAGTGTTTATTAAAATACATTTCATTTTCAAAATGTAATAGAATCTACAGACATTATTTAATTGTTTTGTCAACGCCTGTTTTCAAACTGACGTCCGTTCTGGTCCAGGCACTGCTGATAACGCGAAGCAATGGAATCGCAAACATCACGAAACATTTCGTTTGGTATTTGTGTGCATTCTCGTTCAATGGCTGTTCTCAATTCAGCGACTGTTGCAGGTTTTATAGCGTAGACTTTGTCTTTTAAGTATCCCCATAAAAAAAAGCCTAGTGGTGAGGTCTGGTGAACGCGGAGGGTATTCTACGAAACCCCTTCGTCCAATCCACATCCACATCGTGCCAAGTACCACTCGCAATACTCCACACTTCGGTCCGGATCATCATCATCATTAATAGCATGGACTAATCTTGGAATGTAACTTTTCCATTGACAGCGCTTCAAAATGCGTTGGACAGACGATTCTGAAATTCCTACCTCACGACTCGCTTGCCGCACAGATTTTCTTGGACTTTGGTGATACGTTTCCAGTACTCTTTCTTGCTTTGTGGGGCTTGTCGATGTCCGTGGTCTTCCGGAACGCTTCTTGTGGACATTCTGAACAGTTCCATCGGCTTCAAACTTATCTCTAATTCGAGTGATGGTAAGTCGCGTTGGTTGATCTGTTTGAAACTCCCTCCTAAACTGTCTTTGCACTTCAACTGCGTTTTCACACTTCCAGTAGCATTTTAGAATGAATTTCCTTTGTTCAAAGCTTAGTCTGACTGCCATTATTAATTCTAATGGGTTTAACTTGGAAAGAAAGAAACATCAATTGAGTTTTAGGTTGCGACCCCTCAACCAGTTCCATTGGTTGAAAAAACATCTCACATAAAATTTGTTTTGGATTGAACAATTTTTAGAGGTCGCCCCCGCTTATTAAAGTTCATAAAATATAGCTATTATTTATGCAATTAATATTTGAAATTACTAGCTGTTGTCAAGTATACTAAACATATGTTTTTAATTAATTAATCATCATATTTATGATTAATTCAATTAAATGAATATATTAGAGATAATTGTCAAGTTTGTAGCTGAAAATATTGCTTGATAAGACAAGATCAACCTGTTTAAACATGTTTCATCAAGAATGCTCCAGATTATGTTGCAATTGTTTAAGCGTTTTCGTGACAATTGGACTGTTGATCAAAGCCAGTTCCAAACAGGTGAGACAGACACGATTACTAAAGAAGCAATTATCCAGTCTAAAACTGAACTAATTCAGTTTGCTAGATCCCAGGCACCTATGCTACGGGATGACTATCAAGAACTTTTGGATCTGTCCGTCATCTTTCTTGGAGGTGTCCCCAATAAAGGCATCAAGTTTCGTGCACCAGGTGCCATGCATCGAGCTCGCTGGATGTCCAAAGCGCTGTATTCTATCAAGATGTGGCTTTTTCGAAACCAGTTCAAGATGATTAAGACTGAAGAACGAGGAATTCGAGATCTCTCCCTTTTTTCTGTTCTCATCTATATGAAGGCTTGGACAACATCCTCACTCCCTATTGAAACCCCCTTTAATGACTGTCTCCTTATGAGGTCATTGATTAATTATCCTAACAAAAAGATTTCTGATGCAACTAAAAAAAAGCTCTCTAACCACTTATGGTACCTGTCTGAAGAAGCAGTTGGTCTTGCTTTCTTTGATGAGCGAATTACTACAGATGTAAAGAAACGCATGGTAAAGGCATTAGAAGATGAGTCCACTGATAGACCACCCAAGCGTCCTCGGATTCCTGAATCGACCTTCTGCTCTGGTGAAGGACTACACCAACTTGTTACAAGAAATACTAGAGAATTCTTTACTAAGCTGAATTTGCCAGAAGGATTTCTGAAAAGGCACCCAGCACTTGGACATCCAACTGTGAATATTTAAGGGCCAGAGCTATTGTTGCAGCTCTATCTGTTGTAGAACGTGCAGTAGCTTTAGTTCAAGAGCTGAATAAGAAATTGACAGTGGGGGAAGAGCAGCTCCAGTTCCTGCTCCAAATTGTTGCAAAACACCGCCAGAGTCACCCAGTTCCATCAAAAACTGTTCTTCTTAAAAAATAACCATCAATGAGGTCGCACCTTAAAATACACCATATTGTATAATCATTGTATATTAAATAAATGTTGTATAAGGAAATAATGCTAATTAAAGTAATTAAAGGATGTAAATAGCACTGGCATTTTGAATTTATCTCTATATAATAAACTAATGGTTTTTTTTTGTAGCAGTTTCATTGCTGATTGTATATAAAAAAAGAGCTAGGAAGGATTTTGGATAGGAGAAAAAGGATTGGGATAAAGAAGGATTGAGGACCAAAGGATGGATTATAACAACATCAAGGATAGGTTAGAAAAGGATCAATGATAAATAAGAAGGCCTATACTTATAAAAACGAATCAAACTAAAAAAAGAAGGAAGGAATTATGTGTATAATGAGCATAATCATATGTCAGGAGCTATTATGCCATCGTCACCATTTTTATTAGCCGGGGGCGACCCCTAAATATGAGCCAATTTGTGTCAAACTTTCAAGTTTTAGTTTTTATGCTAAATGGAACTATTTTAGGGGGCGCAGATAAAATAATTCAACATTTCAATTTTTGACTACCCAATAAGAGACACCCTAATATATATATACAGTATATGTTACAAAAAAGAATGAAATAATGGGGACAGAAGGGTCCGGAAATGTCCCATCGAAAAACCGGGTGGATGAGAGAGAGGACGAAATGACGAATAACGGCATAATAACGAACATCAATTTAATAATGAATAGCAATATAAACAATATAATATGGAATGAAGACAGAGGAAAGAAAAGAAATAAGTAAAAGTTGTGAGGTAGTCAAACTGTCCAACGAGCGAAATGATAAAAAGATCATAACTAAAAACGTAGAAAATAAACAGCCAAAGAAAAATGATGATAATACCAAAATTAAGAACGTTGAAAATAATAAGAAAACAAGAAGTAGAAGCGTAGAAAATATCGTATGTAAATACTACGCGAAAGGGAACTGCAGATATCGGGATGGGCAATGCATATATGCACATCCCACATTATGCAACACGCATTACACAAGTGGATACTGCAAATTTGATAAGAAATCCAAGTTCCACCATCTTACGTCTGCAACACCTATGCAAGATATGGGAGTTGCAAATATGGGAAAAAATGCCGTTACCACCACCACCAAAGGAACGCAACGGGTGAACAGGAAAAACGAACATCAAAGAAGGGTACCAATTTTTTAGATGCAGCCAACACAATTCAGCTGCTAAATACTATCCAGCAATTACAAAGTCAGGTGACAAATATAGGAATCCGAGAGCCGGACAGAAGGCACGCACAAAGACATTTCATGCGTTATCGGGACAACAAATACCGACAAAGATAAAAAGGGGTAAATTCTCGGAGGACCATAAGGCAACGAAACCGGCACCCCCATTGGAAAACGAATTGGAACCACCTGTATACGAAAACGATAGAGAAAAAATAAAAATAATTGTAGCCAACATTCAGGGCCTTAAATCAAATCATTCCCCGGACAAAGTTTTATGCCTGAAAGGACTAGTGCAAGAAGCCGGAGCAGACTTTGCATGCCTCACGGAAACTCATCTAAAGGACTGCCAGGTGACCTGTGAAAATTGAGAGTCCTGTGTTGACAAAAAAGAAATACAAATTAACAACTATAACATCCTCCAAGCCGAATAAACAGTGAGACGTAAAGGAAGATGTGCTCTGTACACACGCGAAAGGCCTATGGCAGAAATGACTATAAGTACCTCAAACAGCTACGTAGAATGTGTAACAGCAAAAGTTGAAAAATTAAGTATGATACTAATTGGAATGTACGGACCCCAAACATGCCAACCTCAAAATTTTCAGATTCCATTACAGAGGTAAGAAACTGGGTAAAAAATCTACATTCTACACTCTCCAACCCCAAATATTTTTCTGTGGTGATTTTAATTTCCCATTCATGAAATATAAAAGGATAGGAAAAAATATATGTATGTATACACCAGGACAAGGGGGGCACACGAGAAGATCAGGAGCAGGTGAAAATGGTACTAGCTCCAGCTGATGAATTTATGTTAACGCAAGAAATAACAGAAAACACAAGAAAAACAACTGCCTAGATTTGGTATTCACAAACAGCAGCAACCTAATTGATGATGTAGAAATATCCCCAACTATGATATCGGACCACATCATTGAAATAACAACTAATATAAAGGCAACAGGAAAGGAAAGAACACGCACAACAGAAAGAAGCAAATTCGAAATTTTTAATTTTCACTCCAAAGCTATAAACTGGGAAGATGTTACATTCAGCATGGAAGTAATAGATTGGAAAACCATTTTCGAGGCCAAGACAACGGGGGAGATGCTAATGACTTTAGAGGAGAAGACGTTAGAAATTGTGGAAAAACATGTCCCAAAAATACAACAAAGAGGAAAGAGAAGCAGGTTCGAGAGACAAAAGAGGGCATTGTTCCGAAAGAGAAAAAGAGTGACTGCAAAATTAAGTAACTGTAAAGATGATAACATCAGAAAAATATTAAATGATAAACTGCAAAGTATCGATGACGTCATACAGGAACTAATTGAGAAGCATACAGAAAAAGACGACGACTCTATAGAAGCGATAAAGGGTAACTCGAAGATCTTCAAAAAAAGATTAGACGCCTGGCTCAGAACAATCCCCGATGAGCCGGGCGTACCTGGCTATGTGAGGTGGAGAGTACAAGAAACCAACTCACTACTTCACCAGGCGAACTCGAGAAGAGGGTGACAAGCTTGACCTTCGTGAAATGAGGAATCATCGCACGGAACCTTTGAAAGGAAAGGCGCGCACGCACACACACACACACACACACACACACACACACACACACACACTCTCTCTCTCTCTCTCTCTCTCTCTCTCTCTCTCTCTCTCTCTCTCTCTCTCTCTCTCTCTCTCTCTCTCTCTCTCTCTCTCTCTCTCTCTCTATCGGTGGGGAAATAGGTAGGTGGATTGAAAACTGGCTAAGGAATAGGCGGCAGAGGGTGGTAATTAAAGGGGCTAGTTCGGGTTGGGCCTCGGTCACTAGTGGGGTTCCTCAGGGTTCCGTTTTGGGGCCACTGTTGTTTACCATTTACATAAATGATATCGACGGTGGCATCGTCAGTCGGATCGCCAAATTCGCTGATGACACCAAGCTTGGGGCCAATGTTGGGACGCCCGAAGCGATCGAGGAACTGCGTGCGGACCTAGGTAGGATAGGAGAGTGTCCGAAAAATGGCAAATGCCGTTTAACTTGGGTAAATGCAAAGTGATGCACATTGGCTACGCCAATCCCAAGTCGGACTACTCGATGTTGGGCAGTAATATCGAGGTGACTGATTTAGAAAAGGACTTGGGTGCTAATTAGCAGCGACCTTAAGTTTACGAAACAGTGTGTAGAGATGGAAAAGAAAGCCCAGAAACTATTGTTATATCAGGAGGCAATTTCAGTTTCGGAACAAGGAGATTGTGCTCTCACTGTACAATTCCCTTGTTCGGGCCGTACCTGGAGTATGCTGTGCAGTTCTGGTCGCCCACCCTCAGGAAAGATATTGAGAGGCTGGAGCGAGTGCAGGCGAGGGCCACAAAGTTGATCCCTTCCGTTAGGCATATGGGCTACAATCGACGGTTACGCGCCCTGAACTTGTTTTCGCTTGAAACTCGGAGGCTGCGCGGTCAACTGATCGAGGTTTTCAAGCTCTTACGAGGGTTCAACGATGTCGATTTTAGAAGTATGTTTAGTTTAAATGATAACCCAACTCGCAACAATGGTTGGAAGTTGGATTTGAAACGGTTTAGGACTAGTGTGTGTGGGAATTACGTTACGTATAAGATCTGTGACACATGGAACAGGTTACCTTCGGAAGTTGTGAACAGTTCCTCTGTGGATCAGTTCAAGAAAAGGTTAGACGAAATCTTGCACACTATTTGAGTGTGTAAAGACATTTAGGACCTCAGTCTGCGGAAATTTCTTTTCCTGTAAAATAGTTGATATCTGGAACCAACTTCCCTCAGAGGATGTTTCCAGTCAAAGTGTAAATCTGTTTAAAAAGGCTAGACAAAGTACAGAACACACTCATAGTTTAAGATTAAACCTCAGAAAACTCTGCAGGAGTTCGCTTGCTCGGTGTCTCTCTGTGAGCAAGCTAAATATAGAGCTATTTATATATTCTCCACTTTCCTGTAAATTTCCTTGGCTACTTTTCCAGGGTCAAGGTATTTTCTTCAACCTTTTTCCGTACCTGCCTCTGGCAGGGAGGGAGCGGAGGGTGGGGAGAGAGCCTTCTACTTTTCTATCCAGTTTTCTACTACTGCTAGCATAGTTTGAAAGACAAAATTTTCCCTGGCACCCGTTGCCATTGGTACCTCCTCGGTATGGGCCGCAAGGCCTTTTGAGGTCCTTCTTTTCCTTGTAACTCTCTCTCTCTCTCTCTCTCTCTCTCTCTCTCTCTCTCTCTCTCTCTCTCTCTCTCTCTCTCTCTCTCTCTCTCTCTCCATGTTGAGTGAGTACGATAAGTAGGGCGATTGATATACTTTATCTCGACTTTCAGAAAGCCTTTGATAAGGTACTTCACCGCCGGCTAATGGCGAAAGTGCGCCGCGCTGGGTATCGGTGGGGAAATAGGTAGGTGGATTGAAAACTGGCTGAGGAATAGGCGGCAGAGGGTGGTAATTAAAGGGGCTAGTTCGGGTTGGGCCTCGGTCACTAGTGGGGTTCCTCAGGTTCCGTTTTGGGGCCGCTGTTGTTTACCATTTACATAAATGATATCGACGGTGGCATCGTCAGTCGGATCGCCAAATTCGCTGATGACACCAAGCTTGGCCAATGTTGGGACGCCCGAAGCGATCGAGGAACTGCGTGCGGACCTAGGTAGGATAGGAGAGTGGTCCGAAAAATGGCAAATGCCGTTTAACTTGGGTAAATGCAAGTGATGCACATTGGCTACGCCAATCCCAAGTCGGACTACTCGATGTTGGGCAGTAATATCGAGGTGACTGATTTAGAAAAGGACTTGGGTGTGCTAATTAGCAGCGACCTTAAGTTTACGAAACAGTGTGTAGAGGTGGAAAAGAAAGCCCAGAAACTATTGGGTTATATCAGGAGGCAATTTCAGTTTCGGAACAAGGTGATTGTGCTCTCACTGTACAATTCCCTTGCTCGGGCCGTACCTGGAGTATGCTGTGCAGTTCTGGTCGCCCACCCTCAGGAAAGATATTGAGAGGCTGGAGCGAGTGCAGGCGAGGGCCACAAAGTTGATCCCTTCCGTTAGGCATATGGGCTACAATCGACGGTTACGCGCCCTGAACTTGTTTTCGCTTGAAACTCGGAGGCTGCGCGGTCAACTGATCGAGGTTTTCAAGCTCTTACGAGGGTTCAACGATGTCGATTTTAGAAGTATGTTTAGTTTAAATGATAACCCAACTCGCAACAATGGTTGGAAGTTGGATTTGAAACGATTTAGGACTAGTGTGTGTGGGAATTACGTTACGTATAAGATCTGTGACACATGGAACAGGTTACCTTCGGAAGTTGTGAACAGTTCCTCTGTGGATCAGTTCAAGAAAGGTTAGACGAAATCTTGCACACTATTTGAGTGTGTAAAGACATTTAGGACCTCAGTCTGCGGAAATTCTTTTCCTGTAAAATAGTTGATATCTGGAACCAACTTCCCTCAGAGGATGTTTCCAGTCAAAGTGTAAATCTGTTTAAAAATAGGCTAGACAAAGTACAGAACACACTCATAGTTTAAGATTAAAACCTCAGAAAACTCTGCAGGAGTTCGCTTGCTCGGTGTCTCTGTGAGCAAGCTAAATATAGAGCTATTTATATATTCTCCACTTTCCTGTAAAATTTCCTTGGCTACTTTTCCAGGGTCAAGGTATTTTCTTCAACCTTTTTCCGTACCTGCCTCTGGCAGGGAGGGAGCGGAGGGTGGGGAGAGAGCCTTCTACTTTTCTATCCAGTTTTCTACTACTGCTAGCATAGTTTGAAAGACAAAATTTTCCCTGGCACCCGTTGCCATTGGTACCTCCTCGGTATGGGCCGCAAGGCCTTTTGAGGTACTTCTTTTCCTTGTAATTCCTTGTAACTCTCTCTCTCTCTCTCTCTCTCTCTCTCTCTCATATTCCGGGACGAGTTTATGGTGGTGCAGTCTGCTGCCATACCCTCAAAACCGGTCACCCCTGCTTCAACGCAGCCTAAGTGGTTCAATCGTGACATCGCTTCGGCTATCCGAAATAGGAAAGTAGCGTATAGGAGGGCGAAGGCCAATCGTTCCCACGAGAACACTGAAGCGTATGTCCGACTGTGTAGGGAAGTGAAGGCGAAGGTTAGGCTAGCGAAACGTAACGAAGAACTACGGGTGGCAGGCCTCTGCAAGGGGAACCCTAAGGAATTCTTCAGTTATGTTAATAGTAGAAAGCCCATTAGAAGCATGATAGGTCCGGTCCGTTAAAGGATGGAAGCGGCGTTCTGCGGACCTCCGACGCGGACATCGCTAATGTGCTTAATGAGTACTTTGCGGGAGTGTTCACCAGGGAGGATACCCGCGTCATCCCCGAGCCAGGCGTGAGGCACGAAGGTGCTGGCCTGGATAGTGTTAGATGTACCGCGACAGTCGTTGCCGCTAGAATAGACAAACTGAGCGCGTTTAAGGCTCCTGGGCCAGACCAGTTTCTCCCCAGAGTGTTGCGAGAAGTGCGCGACCAGGTGGCTCCCCACCTGGCTACAGTCTTCAACAAATCGTTGGAGATGGGCCAGGTGCCTGGTGACTGGAGGGAAGCCAACGTGACCCCTATCTTTAAGAAAGGGGATCACGAAAGTCCAGGGAACTATCGTCCCATTAGTCTCACTTCAGTTGTAGGTAAATTATTAGAAGGGATAATAGCTGATAGGATCGTTGACCATTTGGATTCCTACAAGCTGCTTGGGGACTCCCAACATGGGTTTAGACGGCATAGGTCGTGTCTCAACAACTTGCTCGAGTTTTTCCACGTCATGTTGAGTGAGTACGATAAGAGTAGGGCGATTGATATACTTTGTCTCGACTTTCAGAAAGCCTTTGTAAGGTACCTCACCGCCGGCTAATGGTGAAAGTGCGCGCGCTGGGTATCGGTGGGGAAATAGGTAGGGGATTGAAAACTGGCTGAGGAATAGGCGGCAGAGGGTGGTAATTAAAGGGGCTAGTTCGGGTTGGCCTCGGTCACTAGTGGGGTTCCTCAGGGTTCCGTTTTGGGGCCGCTGTTGTTTATCATTACATAAATGATATCGACGGTGGCATCGTCAGTCGGATCGCCAAATTCGCTGATGACACCAAGCTTGGGCCAATGTTGGGACGCCCGAAGCGATCGAGGAACTGCGTGCGGACCTAGGTAGGATAGGAGAGTGGTCCGAAAAATGGCAAATGCCGTTTAACTTGGGTAAATGCAAAGTGATGCACATTGGCTACGCCAATCCCAAGTCGGACTACTCGATGTTGGGTAGTAATATCGAGGTGACTGATTTAGAAAAGGACTTGGGTGTGCTAATTAGCAGCGATCTTAAGTTTACGAAACAGTGTGTAGAGGTGGAAAGAAAGCCCAGAAACTATTGGGTTATATCAGGAGGCAATTTCAGTTTCGGAACAAGGAGATTGTGCTCTCACTGTACAATTCCCTTGTTCGGCCGCACCTGGAGTATGCTGTGCAGTTCTGGTCGCCCACCCTCAGGAAAGATATTGAGAGGCTGGAGCGAGTGCAGGCGACGGCCACAAAGTTAATCCCTTCCGTTAGGCATATGGGCTACAATCGACGGTTACGCGCCCTGAACTTGTTTTCGCTTGAAACTCGGAGGCTGCGCGGTCAACTGATCGAGGTTTTCAAGCTCTTTACGCGGGTTCAACGATGTCGATTTTAGAAGTATGTTTAGTTTAAATGATAACCCAACTCGCAACAATGGTTGGAAGTTGGATTTGAAACGGTTTAGGACTAGTGTGTGTGGGAATTACTTTACGTATAAGATCTGTGACACGTGGAACAGGTTACCTTCGGAAGTTGTGAACAGTTCCTCTGTGGATCAGTTCAAGAAAAAGGTAGACGAAATCTTGCACACTATTTGAGTGTGTAAAGACATTTAGGACCTCAGTCTACGGAAATTTCTTTTCCTATAAAATAGTTAATATCTGGAACCAACTTCCCTCAGAGGTTGTTTCCAGTCAAAGTGTAAATGTGTTTAAAAATAGGCTAGACAAAGTACTGAGTACTCTCATAGTTCAAGACTAAAACATATGAAAACTCTGCAGGAGATCGCTTGCACGGTGTCTCTGTGAGCAAGCTAAATATAGAGCTATTTATATATTCTCCACTTTCCTGTAAAATTTCCTTGGCTACTTTTCCAGGGTCAAGGTATTTTCTTCAACCTTTTTCCGTACCTGCCTCTGGCAGGGAGGGAGCGGAGGGTGGGGAGAGTGTCTTCTACTTTTCTATCCAGTTTTCTACTACTGCTAGGATAGTTGAAAGAAAAATAAACTTTTACAAAATTTTCCCTGGCACCCGTTGCCATTGGTACCTCCTCGGTATGGGCCGCAAGGCCTTTTGAGGTACTTCTTTTCCTTGTAACTCTCTCTCTCTCTACTTAATCAGTACTTGTTAAATTTTTTGGTTAATCCCTCATATATATATATATATATACACACACACACGGTGTCCCATAAGTCCGGCATCATAGGAGAAATTCATATTTTTCTATTTCTAGAAACCATAATTCATATTTTTCTCTTTCTACAGGCCATAATGTCTGTGAGCAAGGAAGAACGAATCCAGATAATTCTACTCATAGGAAATCGGAGTCAAAGAGAGGCCACTGCTGAATTTAACAGACTGCATCCAGACCGCGAGCCAATAACACAGAGTTGTGTTAGCAGACTTGTTGCAAAGTTTAAGGAAACAGGATCCATAGAAGATAAACTACAGCGACTGCTATCCTGGCTCATTTTAACAGAAGTCCCAATAAGTCTCCGGCGATTGTCCGCCGAGACAGGAGTGTCGAAAAGTAGCATCCATCGCATTTTTCAGGCTCACGAATGGCATCCATATAAACCAGATCCTACAGAAATTAAGCGATGATGATCCCGACCTGCGGATGGAATTTTGTGAATGGGCTACGGAGCAATACATATTGAGCACGTTCTGTAAATAAAAGCTTTTGTTTTGCCTTTTTTTATTATTTTTCCTATGATGCCGGACTTATGGGACACCCTGTATATGAAGGATTAACCAAAAAAAAATTTAACAAGTACTGGTTAAGGGAAAAGTATTTTAACAAGACGTGGTTCATTTTATACGTTCCCGAATTATTGACAATTTAGAGAGTATATGAATGCACGTTCCAGAATGTTCCTTTCAGTTGTCTTTAGTTTTAACAAAAATTTTTAGAACTCTTCCAATTAATACTGTGATTATGATTAAACAAAAAAATTAGAATTATTTTCCATCCTGCACGTACATTTATGCTGTTTTACTCTGATGTCTAAGATTTTTCCGATTTGACCTATATAAACTAAGTCACATTGTTTACATCCAATCGAGTAGACACAGCCGGTTGCATTATCTGGGCTGTCCTTTATTAGGCGAAATTTAACAGTATGTTCATTCTTGAAGACGATGTTAATTGTAATTGTTTTAAGTGAGGTCGGAAGATGTTCAAAATTTACATAAACATTTATCTAGAAATGGAATAGACTAACAGTTTAATACCAGTGTTCATAATATTGCGTAACTCATAATCTTAAAATTCAGGACTAACAACAATTAATGTTCTGAGAAAGAGAAGAAAGAATTGAAAGTTTTATGGAGGAGTGATTGTCAATAAAAGTGAACATAGGAACTATTATTATAAGTAGGCTCGCGAAAGACTCGAATCTCCGAATTTTTAGATCTAGAAGTGATCAGCATTCGTCATTTTCTCTGGGAACTAAATTATTGAGCCTATGAAGAAATTCATCAACCTTCAAATTACCAGGTCCAAGCTATAAGTTATCATCTATATACCGGTACCAAACAATGTTGAAATTAACAATAGTGGGCAAAATTATTTTACTTTAAAAAATTCCATTTATGAATTAGGTTATACTGGTGAGGGGGTTGGTTTCCCATCCCCAATCTTATCGACATACCATAAAATTTATCTTCAAACTGAAATTTACAACTATTAGCTCGAAGCTTGCTTAATTCAATAAAAGTGTTGCGTTCATTAGGGAAAGAACACTGAAATCTTATCTTTTAGAAAGGCCTTCGAGTATTTTTTTATTTTCCTATGTGGGTGTGCATCAATTATTTATTTATTTCACGTTTAATTACGAAATTCATCTTCCATAAAGCCTATCTTACCCGCCACCGCCTGTTGTTATATTTGCCACCTGGATGGCTGGATGAGACCCATTTCGGGACTTCCCGTTAAACCCCCTCCATCTGGGGGACCGAGCATCCTCATGGAATGTATTATTTGCTTCAAGATTTCTCATCCTGCTTGTCTCGAAACTAAGGTAAGACTTTTTCTACTTTTATTTCTTAAAAAAAAAAAAAGGGTTTAATTTTGAATTATGTAGACATTTTTTTGAAAAAAAAAATGCAGGTTTACAATCATGGTCTGAATTTAATTTTTCTAGTTCAAAAGCATCGAGTGTGCTGTTAATGAAGATTTGCCCAACAGTTGGGAATGTGCAGAGTGCATACAGTTGGGATACAACAAGGAATACAAGGTATGTTTTCTAATATATATATTAATATATAGCTGTTCATCCTTCCACACGATAAAAAAATTGGTTGGTAGATAAATGGGTACACTGGGTAGCCTTGTGGTTAGACGCTGGGCTGCTGCTGCTGCTGCTGCTGCTGCTGCTGCTGCTGCTGCTGCTGCTGCTGGTCGGGCGTGGTTCGGATTCTACGTTAAACTGTAGGTCTAAGGTAGAGTGACAAGATTGACTTTCGTGAGAATGGACAATTTGGGTGGAAGCAAAACCAAAGTTAACCAAGATTATATTTGCTCAGAGTGAGTGTGATATGCAAGAGACTGTTAAGAGTTTTGTGGCGGTGTGTGGATAAAAGCAAGTTATTGGTTGTTGAGGGGTAAATTCAGATTATGTGATGGTGAACGGTGTTAAAATCTTTCAAGTATTTGGGGTGTATTTTTAACAAAATGGGTACGAATGCGGATAAAATTGATAGTAGAGTGAATCAAGGGGGAGAGGTGGAGTGTGCGCTGAAAGCGGTTGCGAAGAAGCGGAGACTGGGTAGAGATGCTGCGAGATGTTTACGCGAAGGCGCGTTAATATCGGCACTTTTGTATGGGTGTGAAGCAGTGACATGGCATGAAAGGGAGGAGTCGGTAGTAAGATCAATTGAAATGAATAACTTGAGGAGTAATACGTGTCCTGCAGTAGGTTGATAGTAAGAAATCGTGTGGTTCTGGACAGATGTGGTGTGCTCGAAGATCCATTCTAGGCTAGCCCAAGAAGAAAGTAGAAAAGTTAGAAATAAGAATGGAAAAAACAACACTGAAAACGTACACCATGCTTACACTTATAGACGCGTAAAGCTTTCATAGAGGAATAGTAGTAATAGTGAAGTATAGAACAGAGAAGGCTCTCTCCCTTCTCTCCAGCCACTCTGCTGACAGAAAATAGTGGTGAAAAAAGATTTGTGGGCAAAAGTATGATGAAAAGAGTAGCTTCAGAGTTCATTCACACCATACGTGCGCTTATCTCGTGTACTCATTTACGCATTAGAAGACAGCTGAAAATAAAGGATAACACGAATACTAAACTACTAATCTATTCTACGCCATGCATTTTTTATTACTTATTACACGCAAGAAGGCATCACTTCTCCGTTGTATTAGTTCTCCGTAACCTGCCAAAGCCACCCTACCGAAGATTTATCGTATATTGTGTCCTTTGCATGGGACTCGCGTAGATAAAGCATCGGAATTACCCAGATAATAGTATGCATTTCTATAAAATACTTACATAGCCTATTAACGAGACAGGCGAGCGTTTGAGCGTGTTTACTGTAATTGGATGTCTGCCGTGTGTGTGTGTGTGTGTGTGTGTGTGTGTGTGTGTGTGTGTGTGTGTGTGTGTGTGTGTGTGTATGCCAACTCTCAGAATGCCGCGAGTTTCATCTTGGATCTCCTGTCATGAAAGCTGTTTATGCGGCAAGTAATATATTGAGTTGTTCAATGTTCATATTTCGTGGTAGGTATTGTGCCACCACGACAGTAGTAGAAAAAATCTCTCGTCGAGGAATATCGGAGGAAGGTCCTCGTAACTATCCACACGTACTTCTATGAAAGCGTTTCGTGGCTGATCACCCGTTATTGCTGCGGCGAATTCAAGAGTCTTCCACTTAAGTGTTTGAGGCAAGTGACGCAAGACGAGTTGCTTGATTGTATTGTTCCCCACATAGTATGATCAACAATCAGAGGAGTCTCTCTAAAGTGTAGGAGGAAATTTTTAAACAAACGTGAAAGAGCACTGTCCGAGAAGGCACCTCCAACTGGCCAGACCCGCAATTTAAGAATTCCCTATGCATGATGGGAAATAATAATGCATAATATGCGAAATTTTTATTTATCTTTGCTAAATTTATTTTTATTGCGAAATTTGATGTACAATACAGTATTTCAAAATAAAGTTCCGTTGTAACTAAGTAGCTTCCCTGCAGATGAGTATGAATAATCGGAGATTTTAATTCCTGAGAGATCTCATCAAGCTTCTCATCATCTCGGAACTCTCAGTGCTCTGAAACCAGACCCGACCAGCGCCTCCTACTACATTTATTACAAACGGAATACTACTATTACTATATCTTAACTAGGCCCCCTCTCCTCAAGCATCACCTTTTTGATTAAAAAAAATAAAAGAGCAAAAGAAAAGGGAGAGAGGATTGGCTTAATTAGTAATTCGAAGTATGATAATAAAAACCCACTCTAATAGACAGTTTATTTCCACAACAGTTTCGATGCCCACTGGCATCCTCTTCGGGTGGATACAGAAAAACGAATGAACCAAAAACAAGAGGGAAAACAGTCCAGAGCGTTTAAGAAATTAGCACATAGATCAGGTCCCGTTATCCAGACAGTGGAAGGGTATTTTATTAAAGCGACCTGCTTTTTAAACATTCGCATAAATTATATATTAAAGCAGGTCCCTTTAATAAAATGCCCTTCCACTGTCTGGATAACGGGACCTGATCTATGTGCTAATTTCTTAAACGCTCTGGACTGTTTTCCCTCTTGTTTTTGGTTCATTCGTTTTTCTGTATCCACCCGAAGAGGATGCCAGTGGGCATCGAAACTGTTGTGGAAATAAACTGTCTATTAGAGTGGGTTTTTATTATCATATTGTGACTTTCACGTAGAAAAAAGTTTTTTTTTGCAGTAATTCGAAGGTTTTGATTCCCAAGCATTCCGTTAAAAACAAATAAAAAGTTTCATTTGAAAACTTCCAGCGCTCTGAAATCAGACCCGACCAGCGCCTCTTACTACATTTACGATCAAAAGGAAACCTTATCACCCCCAACCAACTCCCCTTATAACCCCAACTTCGTAGGCTTATCGGAGGTTTTGACTCCTCTCGAGCGTTCTCACAATGACAACACCCATTGCACCGTAACCAGACTACATTTAAATCTTTTGAAAGAAACCGCTGCTGCTAATCTCGATAAATAAACACTATGGTTTTAAAGAGTAGCCATCCTTTATACTTAATTAGCTATTTGGAGGTTTTGATTCCCAAGAATTCCCATCAAGCTTTCCGTCTCTAACACTGGAGTATCATATGAGAACTTTCATTGCTCTGCAACCAGATCCGATCAGCACCACATTTAAAACAAAAAGGAAATCGGCCACTCCCTATACTGATTACTAACTAAAAATCACATTCCAATTTACCATTCCTTTAATGCAAATTGATTCTACTAAAATACCTATGTAACCTATTCTTAAACATATTAACTGAAGTGCATGCTACGACCCTCGCGGGTAGGCTATTTCAGATCTCGACAATATTATAAATGACAAAGCTCCTCGCAACGTTTGTCTCAAATCTTTTACCCCTTATTTTAAAATCATTGTTTCTCGTAACGTTCCTATCTTCTAAGTTAAAGAAATTCTCATAATTTACGTTATCAAAACGATTTATAATTTTAAACACCTCGTAAACGCCGAGTTTCAAGCGTATACGAATTTAATGTTTTCATGTTCTGTCTTCGTATGTTTTACCAAGTAAGGTTGGGGTAAGCTTCGTTGCGCGGCACAACCCTTTCTACCATTTTTATATCATTCTTCGCGTAGGACGACCAAGACTGTACACCATATTCTAAATGATGCCAAACAAGCGACTTAAATAATGTGAAAACAAACTCTCTAGATTTATATTAAAAAAATTATGAGAAATAAAACCCAATACGCTATTAGCTTTACTGCTCGCGATTGAACGTTGTTTTGAGAATTTTAAATGTTTAGTAACGGACACGAAAATCTTTTTCCTTGGAGGCTTAATTTAACACACTACTTCCCATAGTGTAGTTAAATGACGTTACATTTATCTAGGTTGAATTTCATTTGCTACTTATTAGACAACTCTACTAAATTATTAAGATCGTGCTGTAGATTTTCTCTATCTAGTAAACAAATTGACTTACTCACAATTTTAAGGGGTGTTGCAAAAAGAATTAAGAATTTCCCCCAGGATATACGAAAGGCGGTCACAAAATAAGTTTACACGACGTATAATTTCGTAACTAAAGGACCTGCATTGATTATGTTTGTATCGGGTGAATTCGTTAATCATTGTTGGCAACACTGCACGTCGATTCGACTGCCATCTACCGTACATTGGTTATACGAGTCGGTTGAACATGGAGGCTCGACTGGAATAGTGCCCTGTCATTTCTGCAACGATTTCCGAGTCAAGAATTTCTCGAGCGCATTGGCATAGGAGACGAGACATGGGTTCATCACCGTACTCCGGAAACAAAACGTGCCAGCATGGAATGGAAACACCCTAGGTCCCCGCGACCGAAGAAGTTCAAAATTGTGAGGTCCACTGGCAAAGTGATGGTTACCGTGTTTTGGGACCACAAAGGCGTTTTGCTCGCAGACCATGCAAAAAGGCACAACGATCAATGCAGCTGCATGTTGTTCAACAGTGGGACGTTTACGAGCGGCCATTAAACGTAAACGTCCTGGACTGCTCCGTAGGGCAGGGCACTGTTCCAGTCGAGCCGCCATGTTCAACTGACTCGTATAACCAATATACGATAGATGGTAGCCGAATCGACGCGCGAATGTTGCGAACAATGATTAACGAATTCACCTGATACAAACATAATCAATGTAGGTCCTTTAGTTACGAAATTACAGTATACACCGTGTAAACTTATTTTTTGACCGCCCCTCGTAGAAAACTTGGAAATACCTTAATATTTGATTATTTGACTTCCACCGGCATCTTCAACAGTTGCCAAACGATTTCGGACTTGACCAATATTTTTGCATAAACTCTGCTTATTCAAATTTATATTATGGTTCTCAGCAGAAGTCAGGTTCGTGTCGCATGCGCTCGTTTGGAGTGGCGAAAAGACTTGTCGCTGCAATGCTCAAAGAATGTAAGTCAAATTGACGTAATTTGCCAATGCCAGATCTCCAAAATCCGATAACGTCCGCTTTGCATCAACGCCGATATCGAGAAGGAACTTTTGAGCAGTTGACTTTTTTTTTTTTGTACGATCTCGCTGGTTGCACGAAGGCAACCCAAACCCACGAGCCGCTCGATGAAGAAAAATGGATTTTTTTTCACAAAGATGGATATGGTCGTTGGCCGGGCAATTCTCCAGATTTAAACCATGCTGAAAATGTCGGTGCAGTCATTAAACAACGAGCTGAAGAGATTTTGGACAACATGGCGGACAATGAGAAATTCCAGCGAAGGACCATGGTTCGAGTTTTGACAGACATGCTTACTGAAACAGCCACATGGACACTGAAATGTTTTCTTCACTCTTGCGGTCGTTTAAAAACCGTTTATAAATGGCTGAAGATGCCGGTAGAAATCAAACAAATATATATTCAGGTATTTCCAAGTTTTGTATATCTTGGGGGGGGGGGTTAATTCCTTTTGCAATACCCTTTATAAGTATCATAGGTAAATTTAAAAATTTTACTCACCAAGTTTTTACATCAAGATCGTTAACGTATATTATGAAAAGGACTGGTGTTCCAAAACGGACCCCTGCGGGAATACTGCTAGTTACCTTAGCCCATCCTGACTCAGCGCCGGCCTTAGGATATTTTGGGCTCTGTGCAGAGTATACTGTACGGGCCCCCCATGACACAAGTCAAATTGTTTTTCATTGCTAATCATTCTATTTTAATAGATTGTTAACAAGTACAACAAGTAAAATTTAACTATACAAGTGCACCTGTAACAGAATACCAACAGACCAACAGCCTTTACTATTATTACTACTTATTATTTTATTATTATCAAATATTTAAACTATCATAAGAGGTTTCAACCAGCGCTGGCCTTAGGATATTTAATTAGGAATAGGATAATTCAATTTAATTAGGATATTCAACAAAAGTAAATACACAAAATAAAGTTTGTAAATATACAAAAAAGAAAATAACTTAATCAACTACAAATGAATATTTGGCAATTGTAATATAAGAATACTAAAACAAAAGAATTAACTAGATTTAATAAAAATAAACATAAACCAATTGCAGGTATTATAAGTAACAAAAATCTTTTCATTAAAATCTATCTACTGTTTTAAATGACTGAGAAGAAAAGAAAAATCAAGCTAATACACAAATATATATTACACAATATTACACAAATAAATTACATTAATTTACACCAATTTTGGCACTCTGACGTCGATGGTAAATTTCTGTGAAATTTTCGGGCCCCCCGAAGTTGCGGGCCCTGTGCGACCGCACGGTTCGCACACCCCTAAGGCCGGCACTGCCTGACTCATTCCCATTAATTACTACCCTTTGTTTTATACCAGTTAACCAATTATCAATCCAATTAAGAACTTGATTCCCCCATTCCGTGAGCTTATTAAAGATTAAGTTAGCGCTAATTTCCGAAATAATTATATCTAACTCGTTACTGGCATTAACCGTCTTTTGAACTGGGCAAAGATTTTCTTTACGATATAAGAGTACACCCACTCCTATTTTATCACTTCTATCCTCGCTAAAATGTGTATAACCTTCAATATGGTATTCGCGTAAAAAGTCCCTTTCTGCACTTTTAATCCACGATTCGGTTATTACCGTAATGTCGTAATTTTCAACGTGAACTAAAGCTTTAAATTTGTTAAAACTTATTCTTTACGTTCCTCGCATTAAAAAACGCGTTGAGTTGCATTTCCTAAATGAGAAGAAACTATTTCATCTTCCTTTTATGTTTTTAGTAAATCTTACTCACTTTTTTTTGATCAATCAATCAATCTCCCTAGTCCCGAATTACCTATTTCGTTTAGGTGAACGCCATCGTGAATGAACAAACCCGCCGAGTTAAACTCTGACAAAAGTTAACGAACTCTGCTCCTTCAAGGACGTACGTCGCTTCTAATTTAGTATTAAAGTAAATTGCTTTATTTAACAATCTGTTACTTTCATAAATTCTCGGAAGAACCCCAGAAATCAGCTCATTATTCGACTTGTCTTTCAAATTTAATGAAACTTCGATAATTTAGCTAACGTGTATCTTCTTCTGTTCAACTATTAAAATTATACAAATCGTTCTCAACGTGAGAAATTAAAAGCAAATTTGCAGTTTCTAACTTAAAATGTTTTATTCCTGTTCAGTTCTGCGTATTTTAGCGCCTGGCACGCATATTTTCTCGTTATCTAGTATTTCTTAAGCAAAATTTTTCATTCATATGCCTACCAAAGTTTCGTTTTTGTTTCCTGTAGTTTCTAGTAGACTAAATGGATTTTGACAATCCAGCTGAAAAATTGACGACGCCTTTGGCTTAGCACCGTTTCTAACCGAAGTAAAATTGTCAACATTTGAATGAATGAATGAATAACTAAATAAATAAATAAATAACAGTGTTTCACCGGCGCTTCAACAACTAAGGTCATATCACGCCGAAACTAGAGGAAAGAGAGAGCACAAGGGGATGGGGTAAGGGGAATTTGAAGGAGCAACAGTTAAGGACAAGTCGTGAGAGAGGAAAGAAAAAATACCATGATCGGCAAAGGGAGGAAGAAATTACACCCAAGTCATATTAAATAGAGAGGAGAAGGCCAGTTTGACGAAGAGAAAAATGTCTTTAGGTGCTGGCGTAGAGTCACCCAAGAACATAGAGTAAGAGTGGAGCAGCCTGAAGGGCAAAAAAGGAGGAACTGGGAGCGAGCAACGGCAAAGGCGGGACAAACTAAAAGCAAATGTGAAACAGAGAGAGGAATGCCGCATGGGCAGGAGGGGGCAACATCTCCCGTCATAAGATGCCTATGCCTGAGGCGAGTATGACCGATGCGTAGACGCATCAGAGCGGTTTCTGACCGTCGGTCACGCTGGCAGGAGGAAGGCCACCGTCGAATCGTGGGCTTTAACGCCCTCAAGGAATTCCCGGTCACATCCTCCCACTGGTGCTGCCACCGCCGAAGGAATGCCTCCCGGAAAACCTTCGTAAAGTCCGACGCCGTGAGAGGCGTATTAGGGTCGAAAGGCAGGGAGGACACCTCCCTCATCGCGGCGTCCGCCGCGCGTTCGTTGCCCGGAATACCAACGTGGGAAGGTACCCAACAGAAGGCGATTACCTTACGGCGTGATGAAAGAAGGACCAGCCAGTCCTGTATCTGCCGCCGCACCAGTGGGTGCGGAGAGACAAGAGAGGACAGGGCCTCAAGAGCACTATGGGAGTCGGAATAAATGATGTAGAGGGGAGCTGAAAAAGGAGCCGAAGGGCCAAAAGAATAGCCGATAGTTCCGCTGTAAAGATGGAAGCCGCTGCGGGGAGGGATAATGATTTAGTTTCCGATGGGAAGACGGCCCAAGTGGAGAGCGAGAGCCGTCTGTGAACACTGGGATAGAATCGGAATGGGATAAGAATAGTTGCCGAAGGGCGGATGGATGGAACTGGGACTTTGGTACAGTAGAAATGAGGGAGCAGATAAGGAGGAGGAGGAATGGTCCATGGGGGTTAGTTGGAGGTGGGAGAGGAGAGCACTCGCCCCTCCACCCCCAGAGAAGACAGGACGGGAGCCATTCTGAGACCAAACGGTCGGATCAAGTGGGGATGACTGTCAAAGTATGCCGCAGTGGAAGGACCGAAGAGGGATTGGAAGACCGGGGTGGGAGAGAACTGCCAAACTCGAAAAAGGTATTTGAGACCCTCCAAGGCCACTCTCTGCATACAGGCTGACGATTGGAGAAGATCGGAATGCGCCAGTGCTGATGCGCGTACCTAAGGAGCGAATCGGGTCCAGCATGCGCAGAGCGGAGGCAGGAGCAGAGGAATGGGCCTGACAGCCATAATCCAACTTTGGACCAGGGAGTGGTAGAGCCGCCAAAGAGTATGGCGGTCAGCACCCAAGTCAGTATGAGAGAGGAACTTGAGAAGGGTACAAGTTTGAAGGCATGAAGCCTTCAGAGACTTCAAATGGGGGATCCAGGAGAGGCGGGAATCGAGGAGGAGACCCAGAAATCTAGTTTCGGGCACAACGGGGACTGGTGATCCATAAAGAGAGAGAGGGAACGGCGGTGCAGCGGCGGCGTCGGCAAAAGTACATTGCCACCGTTTTTGTAAGTCTGTGGCCCATTTGGAAACTGAATCCAGGGCCCGCTGGAGGATACGTTCAAGGAAGGCAGATCGGGAGCCGGAGCAATATATGGCTAGGTCGTCGACATAAAGGGTGGCCATAATCCCTGGGGGCAGAACCGTCACCACGTCGTCTATCGCCAAGGCGAAGCAAACGACGCTCAGGACGCTGCCCTGGGGGACACACTCCTCCTGCGACTGCATAGAAGAGAGGGAGGTACCCACCTGAACTCGAAAGGAACGGGAAGTCAGAAAGTTGGAGATAAAGGAAGGGGGAAAACATCGAAAGCCCAAAAGATAAAGTTTTCGGCAAATCCACCACCGCCAGGTGGTGTCATACGCTTTCTCTAAGTCAAAAAAGACTGCGTAAAGATGACGTCACTCTGCAAATGACACACGGACCGCAGTTTCCAACTGAACTAAAATGTCAGTGGCACTACGGCCCCTGCGAAAACCGGTGTGTGTAAGGGAAAGCAAATTGTGGCGTTCTAGGTGCCACATCAGTCGCCGGGAAACCATCTTTAAAAGTTTTGAGAGGCAGTTAGTGAGGGCTATTGGGCAGTAATTGAGAGATGTCGGGTCCTTACCGGGTTTAGGAAAGGGGAGCACCACTGCTTCCTTCCAACAGGAGGGGAAGGTGCCCCCTACCCAGATCCAATTATAGAATGTGAGGAGAAAGAAAGAAACGGAAGGGTGGAGGTGGCGAAGCATTTCGAAATGAATGCCGTCAGGGCCGGGAGCAGAGTTGCCGCAAGAACCTAACGCCGATCTCAGCTCCGACATAGAAAAAAGGCGGTTGTAGGGGAAATTATTGGGAGTCTGAAAAAGATGAGGGGAGCGAACAAGCGAAGCCTTACGGCGGAGGAAGGCAGGATCACGGTGGTCGTGTCGGGAGATGGAGGCTATGGTCGAGGCCAACGTCTCGGCCACCTCAGTAGGATAGGAGACGGCGTCCGTCGATCATGAGGACAGGAGAAGGGTGAGAAGTGGATTTTCCAGAAATTTTCCGGATCTTGTTCCAGATTCGGGAGGAAGGGGTGCGGGAGGTAAGGGAGGAGACGTACGCTCGCCGAGAAAAGCCGGGGGCTTCACGGACTGCGACGGGCCTGAGCTCGCGCACGTTTAAAGGCTATTGAATTTGCTAGGAATGGGTTACGTTGAAGACGGCGAAAGGCCGACTTCTTGGCCTGAACAGCCAGAGTGCATGATGGGGTCCACCATGGAACCGAAGGGGTAGAGGTGCCGGGAAATGTAGATTTGGGAATAGAGGACAGAGCAGCACAGGTGATATGATCTGTGAGGTAGGTGGAGGCAGCATCGACAGTCGGGAAGTTACTCAGAGCTGCAGAGGTTCGACTTTCGGCGTAGAAAAGAGGCCAGTCAGCTTTAGCGAGGGACCATCGGGAAGGAAGAGCGGAGGAGCTGGGAGTCAGGGACGTACGGAGGAGGAGGAAATGGTCGCTACCATAAAGGTCTGGAGTGACAGCCCAGGAGAAGTAAGCGAAAGATGATCTATGGAGGAAAATGTACGGGTCTGGAGGTGAAAAGCTGTGGGCTGGCCGGTGTTGAGAAGACAGACAGAAGTAGTTGAAAGAAGGGAGACCACAAGGCCGCCCCGCTGATTGGTGACTGTATCACCCCACAGAGGATGGCGCGCGTTGAAGTCTCCCAGAAGGAGGAAAGGGGGAGGAATCTGCAGGAGGAGAGCGGAAAGATCGTCAACAGAAAGTTCCTGTGACGCGGGGAGATATAAAGAGCAGACCGAATATAAATGGTCTAGGAAAACCTGAGCCGCCACTGCCTGGAGAGCAGTGTTGATGGGAAGGGGAGTAGATGGCACATCAGAACGGATGAAAACTGCTGTGCCCCCATGGGGGGGCTGCATCAGACGGAGGGGAAGAAGTGAGATGATGAAAACCTTCGGAGAGGACGCAAGGGGCAAGCCCCAAGTTGGGTCTCCTGAAGGCAGACGCACACCGGGTCGAAATCCTGGATAAGGAGGAGGAAGGCCTCGGCAATTCCATTGAAGGATAGCAGCCATCAAGAGCGGAATACAGGGGGAGCGAGAGATGTTATCGGGAGAGATTTAGAGACATGACCAGAAGGACGAGCTGACGAAGTTGGGGGGTGGGTTAAAGAAGGGGTGATTGAGGAACGGATGAAAGGGGATGGAGGGGTTTTAGATTTCGGAGGGGGTCGGGGAATGCGAGAATGAGGGTAGGAAGCAGGACGGGGTGAATCTAGTTTCTGAGATGGGGGTGGAGGAGAATATACCGGGGGCATCGGGAGGTCAAGGAGAGAGCGGGGGGGGGGAGGGGGGGTCCAGATTCCTGGGTGATGAAGGTACTAAGGGCATCGGGAGGTTACCGAGGGAGCGGGGCGGAGAAGGAGGGGGGGGGGGATGTCGGCTTGAATTTGAATTTCAGAGGCCGCATAACCACCACCAGGAATAGAGGAGGGAAGGGGACGGTCGCGAAGGGAAACGGGAATTTAGAGGAGACGGCAAAACGAAAGGGCTCTTTGAAGGCGGATGAAATACGAGGGTAGGAGGAAGAGAACTGGTGGAAGAGGGGACGAGGAGATGGGGGGCCTGAGCAAGGAAGCTTGGCAGAGGGACCCATAGCCAGGAGCTGGCGATGGGTCGTTTAACGGAGGAGGGGAGGAGAGTCCAGAAGTGGGGGCGGTTTTCGCTATATATGCTGAAATGTCAGCAATGGTTTCAGGAGGGAGACTAAGCGGGTTAATTGTTACTGAGGTGTAGCAGATGGGAACAGTGGAATTGGAAGTTCTAGGGGGACGGGCTGGAGGAACAGTGAACACGCGGGGTGGAGACGATGAGAAGGAAGAGGATGAGATAGGGGGACGGGTGGACGAGGCCTGATCAGGCCTAGAATGATAGGGTGTGGAAGAGGACGGTACAGAGGTGGACGAAGTCCGGGGCGAACGGGAGGTAGTCGGGCGGGAGGAGCGCAGTGTTTGAGCAAAAGTAAGGCCTGGGCGAGCGAATCGGGACCTAACGCGGGCCCTAGCCTCCTGAAAGCTGACCTTGTTTTGCTCCCGGACCGACAGGACCTCACGCTCAAAGAGGTAGGTCGGACAGGAAGAGGAGGAAGCGGCGTGGTCTTCTCCACAGTTGGTGCAGCGAGGATGATTCGAACAGGAGGAACCATGTGTTGGGGACGCACAGTTGACACAAACGCCAGGGGAACTTCGGCACGTCTTACTGACGTGTCCGAACCTCTGGCAAGTAAAACATCGGCGTGGTCTAGGGATGTAACGACGGACCGGAAATTGAAGATAACCGGCCCTAATTTTCTCGGGTAATTGGGAACGAGCAAAGGTTAGGATCAATAAAGGAGATGGAATCCTTGCCCCCTGAACCATACGGGGTGGGCGGTAAACACGGGTCACTTTCTGAGAGGAGAGGCGGGTGAGAAGATCCGACTCTGAGTATTCCAAAAGGCGGGGAGCATGTACTACACCCGTACAAATGTTAAAGAAAGAGTGGGGGAAACAATCCAGGGAAGCAGAAGCCAGGGTCGAGAGAGACGAAACCTTCTGGTGTTGGGCTTTGGAGGAGACCTCCACCACGAGAGAATCATCATTCTGGGGCCACAGCGGGAAGTGAAGTCGTCGTAGACCTCAAAAACATCCCGCTGTGAGAGCGGGGGGGAGGCGGAAGAACTGAGGACTAGAAACCGAGGGTAATCAGGGTCAGAGTCGTCAGCTCCCACAAGGGGGTCAAAAGACTCGCGGAAATAAGACACGAGAAGTCTTTGAACGAGGAGGACGTGAGTGTTCCGCTGTCCGAGTGGGGTCAACCCCATCAGGATGCGGTCTTCCAGTGGTAGAGGACTACCTGGTGGTGGTGGTGGTGTGGTGGTGGTGGTGGTGGTTAACATCGCTGACTACGAATCCACTGGCCTCGGCTTCGACACCAGGTGACGGCAGGCGGCGCGCAGCAAACGCAGCTGTTCATCCTTCCACACTACACAAAAAAATACTTGGTTGGTAGATAAATGGGTAGCCTTAGTGGTTAAGACGCTTGGCTGCTGATCGGGATGTTGTGAGATCGAGTCTGGGCGAAGACTAATTTCTGACCGCCCGTGGTGGGGCGTGGTTCGGATTCCACGTTAAACTGTAGGTCTAGGGTGGAGTGACAAGCTTGACCTTCGTGAGAATGAACAATTCGGACGGAAGCAAAACCAGGGTAAACCAAGGTGCAAATATATATATATATATATATATATATATATATATATATATATATATATATATTATATATATATATATACTGTACAGGGTGCCCGTAAGTCTGGACCCATAGGGATTTATAATATATTTTTTTATTATGTTATTATATATTTTTTATTATGATTTTTGTTTGTGGGGCCACTTGAAAGCCAAAGTGTACGAGGTCAAACTTCAGAACATTTTCCACCTTAAAGCACGCATTGTGGAGGCGTGTCAAGAAATTTCTGCGACTGTGATTCAGAAAGTGCTGTCGCAGTGGAGATTGCGTCTTCAACTGTGTGCGACACAACGGCGGACACTTTGAACAGATTATGTAATAAATTTTTGGACTATTTGTAATTTTATTATTTTTCACTATGGGTCCAGACTTACGGGGACACCC
>JAJOZX010007754.1:205000-208901 GCA_023014485.1 Bathynomus jamesi | reverse complement strand
TTTCTGTTTTATGAATGATTCATTCGAGTCTCATATCCGCGCAATCTCTTATCTTCTTCAAATGTAGACAGGGGGCTAATAGTTCTTTAGATCGAATGAGAGTGGATTATGGCTAACGAGAGAGAGAGAGAGAGAGAGAGAGAGAGAGAGAGAGAGAGAGAGAGAGAGAGAGAGAGAGAGAGAGAGTACAGTACTAGAATGTTAGCAATGTTCTTTGAAGTTAATTTTATGAAGTGTTGACAAAATTGAATGCAAAGATAATTCTAAAAAAAAAATTATAAGATATAATTAAAATAAAATTACTAAAAGAATAAAACTGAAGATGCAAAAATAAAACGTGGTTGAGACATTTCAACATTAACAATCGCTTATGCACCTTTTTACGCATCCGATTTGCGAATTTCTAAAATAAAATGAGAACGCAAAAAAAAAACATCTCAGGAAATACCAACCTTTCTTCTAAAAAAAAAAGGTAAAAGTTGAGGTAAAGCGAAATTTATTTAATTATTACGAGATAAAGTGAAAGTAAAGTTTACCATTTACGAATGTTAAGTGGCTATTCTCAATTAGGAGAAATTGATGTTAAGTATTAAGCGTTAAGCTGTTAAGTGGGTATTCTCAATTACGAGAAATTAAATTAACGAAATAAAAATAAAATAAGAATAAAATTGTTAGAAGCGCAAACTTTCCCTCTACACTAAGGTCTTCATCGAGGGCGCGTCATGAAGACGAGCCAATACCCAACTTGTCGATGTGATATAACATCAACACTAAAAAAATAACCTAACCTAATCTAATATAACCCAACTTAATCTAACCCCAATAACTTGTTGATTTATGTAATGTCTCTCAGATGTTGTTAGTTCGATGAAAACCTTATTTTAGAATAAAGTCGAGGGCTTGTGCTTCTAATAACTTTATTCTTATTATGGGTTTATTCCTTTCATTTATAGATGTAAAGATAAAAGGTTCACTATATTACGATGAGTTGAAAAAGTCCCGAAATGAAACTCGTGTCTGTTAACATCATTTTTCAGTAAGAAACGTTATAGTAAGCGTATGTAAACCCTTCACTGAATTCACGAATAAGAGAACTTCGTGTAAAGAACTTGACGTAAAGAATTCACGAATAAGAGAACTTCGTGTAAAGAATTCACGAATAAGAGAACTTCGTGTAAAGAACTCACGAATAAGAGAACTTCGTGTAAAGAATTCGCGAATAAGAACTTCGTGTAAAGAACTCACGAATAAGAGAACGTCATATCCTCGTATGACATTCGAACTGTGAAGACCTTTCATATAAAGGCGAAACCCAAAAAAACATTTATAGATATACGGGCATCCGGTAATTATATTTAAATACTAAACTTCAAATTACGCCATTTTATATACGAGTATATTCAGTGACGCTCATAACTATTCGAACAGAGAAATATTTCTGTTACATTCGTCCTTATCTTTTGTACCACGCGTAGGATAGTTGTGAAAAGTTTACTTTTCGCTTGGAAAAGTTTAACAAATAAAAAAAATTAGTTCAGTTCCAATATACGATGTAAAACATCAAAGAATTTGAGGAAAATAAAAAAGTTAAAATGCAGAAATTTTCGTACATTTACTTATAAAACTATTTAATACTTTGTGTGTCCACATTTTGCTCGAATGGCCTCAATGACTCATTTTGGTATTTTTCGACAAGGTTTTGGTATATCTTGGTAGAAATTTTAGCCCCTTCTCTAAAGAAAATTTGTTCAGATTCGAAGGGTTTCTCTTGCGGATGCCAGTTTTCAAATCAAACCATAAATTTTGGAGTAAACTGAGATCTGGGTTTTGACTGGGCCACTCGAGAAGCTTGAAATTCTTTGTCGAAGTCATTTCATGGTGTTCTTACTCTTATGTTTGGATCATTATCTTGCTGCAGTACTCAATTATGACCCCTTCGCAACTCCCGAACTGAAGGCAATACACTTTTTTTTAAATTTCCTGATGTTTCTTCGAACTCAAGATTACATTGATAATAACAAGCTTTCTTGGACCAGAAGCAGTAACACATTCCTAAAGAAACAAACAATCAACACCATGTTTAGCCGTAGGAAGGATTGCCCCCCCCCCCCCCCGATTTGATTTTCGCTAAATATACCATTGCTCGTTGTTCCCGAATAATTCAATTTTGGTCTCGCCTGTCCAGAGAACTTTCTTCCGGAATGCAAATCCATCATTTTGATGGTCTTTGGCGTACTTTAAACGAGCTTCTTTGCGCACTTTTCACAACAGAGGTTTTCTTCGTGAAACTCTTCCATGCAGACCATTCTTTCTCAATGTATGGCGGTACAGTAGAGGGACAGACATCGATCTTAGACAGTCTTAATATTTGGCAAATATGATCCGCACTCGCTCGCAGACTCGCAACAGCCATTCTTTAAATCCATCTATCTGTAAGTTATGAAATTTTGCAAGTTTGTCTACACCTTGGTAGAGTTTTGAGTGTTCCAAAGCCTTTCCATTTCTTTATAATTGCAGCAACCATCGGAAATGGAATTCGAAGTTGTTCTATCTTCCTATAATAATTCTTCCCAGACTCGTGTGCAGCAATAACAGATCGCTTAATATCTGTAGACAGCTCTTCACCACGACGTCCCGTTGCTTACTAATGACTTGTACACTCAGTACAGTCATCCGTCTTCCATGAAGATTCACAGAGAAAATTCTAGAATTCCGAATTGGCAACAGTCTCTAATCAATAAACATCCAAGAACTGATAAAAATTTAACTTTTTTATTTTTCTGAAATTCTTAGATCTTTTACATTGTATATTGGAGTTGAACTAATTTTTCTATTGTTTAAAATTTTCCAAACGAATGGTAAACTTTTCATAACTAGGTTCTTTTTGCATTATCCTCCCAACACTAATTTTTTTTATATAATGTTGGTTTGGTTTTGGTTATGGTACTTATTTTCCTTCCATTATAAAAAAATTAGTGTTGGGATTAGGTTAGGTTAGGTTAGGTTAAAAACAGCCCGCCGCAAGTGTTTTGCTAACGTATTTTATTTTCCTTCCATATTATAAAAAAAAATTAGTGTTGGGAGGATAATGCAAAAGTACCCATAACTATCCTATGCATGGTACAAAAAGATAAGTACAAATATAATTGAAATATTTCTCTGTATGAATACTTATGAGCGCCACTGTACAAGTATATATTTTCTGAAAATGTAACTAATTTTTTTGAAAAGTAAGCCAAATTCGTCATTTATAATTATATATACAGTATATATATATATATATATATTATATATATATATATATATATACACACAGTGTGTCCGTAAAGTCATGGTGGGATTTTAAATAGCTATATTATTGCAACGAAACATGATAATGAGATTACAAAAAGGCAAATTGAAGAACAACTCTAAAAGAATAACTTTATTTAACGTAGTTCGATATGGGCTCCTCTGGTAGCCCTGCAAACATCTAGGCGGTGATTCAATTCCAGCCACACCACACGCCCAAGAACATCAGGAGTGACGGATGCGATAGCTTCCGTGATTCGCTCGTGCAAGTGATGAATATCCCTAATGGGTACACTGTACACGCTTTGCTTGACGTAACCCCACAAATAAAAGTCCAAAGGTGTCAGGTCCGGGAGCGTGGAGGCCATGGCTTCCATCCTCCTCTTCCTATCCATCTCTGTGGAAATTTTTCATTAAGGAATTCTCGAACAACGTTGGCATAGTGCGGAGGAGCACCATCTTGCTGAAAGATGACATTATTGTCAATAAATTGGGGTACTGCAAAATGTTCCAACATAGCGAGGTAGTTGTGTGACGTCACAGTGGGTTCCGCGAAGAAAAATGGGCCAATCACTCGATCTCGTGCTAGAGCACACCACACATTAACTTT
>JAJOZX010007754.1:107500-200000 GCA_023014485.1 Bathynomus jamesi | reverse complement strand
ATATATATATATATATATATATAATTGTTATTCACCATAAGGTTCTTTATATGCAATTCATGACCAGTTAATTGAAATAATGTTTCTATACTCTTGACCTGTTTAAACGTGCATTAAGTAAGCATATATTTAATAAATATTATGTATATTGTGAATTTTTTGTACAAATGAGTGTGGGTTATCATATTCATTTTTAGAAATAGAATGTAAACCTTTTTTGTATTTCTTCTCTTTACTCAAGAAATATGATGTGCGATGGCAAAACGGTATCATGTTAGTTTGGACATTGCCTAGAGTTGTCGATAGATAAGGCAACATCCTTAAAACCTGCCCAATGGGGCACTTATTTTGAACAATAATAATCTCGTCAAGTAAAAATTCTTGACGTCAGTATTGTTATGATAATGGGAAAAAACTTGTCCACACAGGCATCAGCAAACAAAATTTTCTTTGCCCACGGGGCACGTATACGTTTAATATATATATATATATATATATATATATATATATATATATATATATATATATATATATATATATGTGAAATTTACATGAATTTGGTCAAACTGGAATAAAGTTGAGTTTAACTTAGTTTTGTTCGGTTTAGTTACAATTCGACTTAATTCCACTGAGTTTGACTTAATTCGTCTTCATAAATTTTAAATTTAATACAACTTATATACCTACAGTAATCTAAGCAGTCATATAATTAATGGTTGAGAAAGGAGGCTGACCTGGAAATTACACTGCTTTTGACTACCTTCGCTCGGCAAATGAAACTAACGTTTATACTCTAGAAATCTAACCTAAAACTAACCAATCGTTCACCTATCAGCTGGAAAAGTAGCCTAACCAGTCACTAAATGGTAGTTCGATCAAATTATAGTGTTACTGGGCTTAATTGCAGCGCGTTTGATTACTTCCAGTTTGCGCAATTCGACTTTCTTCCATTATATCGAAGGAAGACCAAATTCAAGCACGCTTCCTGCTTAAACTTATGCGGAAATACACTCCTATATTGAAGGAGTTACACTGTAAATGATGTGACGCTTTTACAACGTCTCACTTCCGTCAGAATAAAAAGGTTTGCGTCTGAATTTCAACTCGATCGATTTTAGAATCTGAAGAGCTCGTCTAACGTCATAATTGTAACGTTCCTGACGTTTGGATTTTAGTTTTAATGAATGCAATTGTATGGAGAGAGAGAGAGAGAGAGAGAGAGAGAGAGAGATCTTTGTACATATACACACAGGCCAGCGCTTGTAGTTCAGTGGGTAACATCGTTTCCGTGATAAGCGAAGTAGAGGCACTGGGATCGGGAGTTCGATTCCCGATGATGCTGGTAATAATAATCCAGAAAGTGCGATGGGTCGCATTAGTCTGTTTTGAGCGCTGTGCCATCCTCCGTCCCTCCTAACTGATTATTATTTAAAAAGATGCGGAAAAGGCCTCACGAAAGAAAAGAAATTAAAAAAAAAAGAAATAAATTGTTAACTGCGTAACAATCACATAATAATAAATAAAGAATAACTGAGGAGGAACACCAATTGGAAAATATTATGATAAATAGAGAAAACCTTGAAGCAACGATTCATTCTGAAATCTCCTGATAAAGATTATGAAGCACCAAAAGTATTCAAATAAATCATTTTTTTAAAAATATTTTCACAAAACAACAGAAAAAAAATTAATGTAGCCTACATTAAAAAAATGACCGAAAAAAAATGAGTGAACTGCTTAATGATGAAATTCGGTTCAATATTTAGTACGTCCAAACTAGATTATGAAAACTAAAAGGCCAAACGTTTTTATGAAACTGATACGCACGAACGAAGAATTGATACGAGTGGAAACTTGCTTCGCAGCGTTGACTTCTTAGAACGAGATAAAATTAATGCACTATCTAAACTGCCAGCCAATTCAGCTCCGGGGCCTGATACGTAGGGTGTAAATGTAAGGTTTATGAAGAAACGCAGGGAAAGCGGCACAAAATAATATACTGTACGTATTGGAGAGCATATCACTAGACAGTAGACATCCTGACTTGATCCCGAACTCATTATTAAAAATATACAAATATTATTTCCACTTATAGACGGGAAAACGGTTTTGTAAATAAAATCTATAGACCAATAGCGCTCATGTCACATCTTATAAAGTGTTTCGAAAGAGTAGATACGAAAAGGATTATATACTGTAAGCTAAACCAGACGGATTTAGAGTGGAAAGGTCTTTTTTACCGCAACTGTTAGAACACCAAAAGAAAGTTTTTGGACTCTTCGTGGAAAATAACTTATATAACTGTAATATATAAAGGTTTTGCTAAAGCCTCTGATGAATATTATCATATAATTCTTACCATATTAAAAAATTTGCTACTGAGAAACAACACGAGTTCGTGATTTTTAATATTTTAAATAAAATATCTCTAAAAGTAATGGTAAATGGAGTTAATTAAATGAATTTCATTAGTCATTAGCTTCATATATACCACAGGGAACAACAGTATTAGCATACAGATATCTATAATAATAATAATAAATAATAATAATAGCGGATGCAAACAAAAAATTGAAAGATAATATTGTATCGTGTTTTGAGGATAACAATTTTTTTTTAGAGAAATTACGTTTGAAAAGGGCACAAAAAATTGCAAAGGGAAAGCAACACTATTTAAAAGGACTGAAGAAGAGAAAATGCAATTTGCGTTGATAAATTCCAACTTTTTTGCGTATGGCGACAACTCGAAAACTACAACAAAAAACTATGAAAAAAGCAGCAGCTGGCAAATTATACATCAAAATACCAAGTTAGAGGTTTAGGAGTAATAATGTCAATAGATAAAGAGTTCATAGAACACTTTACATTATGAAAATTGGCATAGGAATTAATTAATGGGAATCGTATAAAGGCGTTTTTATAACAAAATTAAGTGCTCATCATCGCTCAAAGAAATTGAAGTTTCTTCGTTCTCACATACGCGTCAGGAAACGAGGTAGTGTATGCAAGATACTGAAGCCGTAGAAAGAACCTTTACGCCTAAAATAATGGAAATAAAGGATGAAAAGTTATTGGTCACATCTGAGATCTCTAAAATTGTATTATTCATTGGAAATATGTTGTGAATGATACAAGATAATATATACAGTATATGTAGTGCGCCTCGGTGGTGTAGGTAATTAGCGTCGTGACTACGAACCATCGGCCCTGGGATCCAGACCCGGTAACGGCAGGCGGCGCGCAGCAAAACCCGGCTGTTCAGCTTATCACACAATAAAAAAAATTGGTTGGTAGATAAATGGGTATCCTAGGTAGTCTAGTAGTTAAGACGCTGGGTTGCTGGTGGGGCGTGGTTCGGATTCCCATTAAACTGTAGGTCTAAGGTGGAGTGACAAACTTGACCTTCGTCAGAATGAACAATTTGGACGGAAGCTAAACCAAGGTTAACCAAGGTGTATGAAAAATACTTTAAAAACCAGTTTGTAACTGTAAAAATTAAGTAAAAACACATTGGAATGACCGTAGATTAACCAAATTCGTAAACCAAGTTATGACGCCCCATTCATACTATCGTGAGAAATACAACAACAGTACAAATTTGATTCTCATTATCACGAAAACGTATCGTCAAAAACCAAACACTTTGCGAGAGGTACAGTATCGATTGAATGTGTGTCGCGTCACAAATGTTGATGCGCGGATCGAGATTGTCGAACTCCCTAAAATAACTGCCATATATTATTCAATATGTCGCGTAACCTTTTCTTTTAATAGACCTTCTTGTAATTTTCGGATAAAAAGGCCTTTAAAATATTACTTCATGTAAACATCATGAAATATATTCCCAAATTCGTCTATATACTGTATGTTGGTTACATTTTATTCTTTTCTCTTGCAAATAATCCCATACTGATACAGTAATGTTGCTTGGAGTTACAAAATCATAAATGCCATTCCATAATGTCAATGCAACACTCCACTTTCCAGTTTGACTGCATTGCTCGTACGTTTAGCGTTATCATGCCAGAAAGAAGAGTATATGTGATGTATTACTGTATGTATGTACTTCACTGCATCCATTCTTCCGTCGATTTTCACCTGATTTCCCGCTCCGTTTACCGAATTGCAGCCCAAACCCGAAGGGACCCACCTCCTTGCGTGTTTCATAGTCTTTTTAAAAAAACACTTATCTTGATATTCTTCTTCTCCTGACCTACTGCTTTCTTTTATATCAAGAAACTTTACATTACTTCTTACCAAGGATTTTCCTACAGTGAAATAATAAATTGTACCACTGATGATTCTGCTAGTTGCTTTAATCCCGGATAGATTTTATTTTATCCCCGTCTTTTGAAAATTTCTCAATGACCTCTGAATTGCAGGCCCAGAAAAGCCAGTTTTTCGAGCACTTAAACGTTGGCAATCACTTTGTTCGTATTGAAATTAATATAATTTTAAGTGTGTGGAAATCCTTGGCATTTTAACTAAATTGCGACTATTATGGAAAGAAAATTATGAAGCCATTAGAATTTTACTAATAAGATAAAAAAGAATTGTACATGACACCAACATTTTTTATAAGTGAAGTTAAAATAGCACGCCCCAAAACTACATATTATGTGTCATTGCATATAATTTCAAATTCAACCTTGCGTTTAGCCCCAAATTTTATTTCATTATACTGTATAGACACACACGACCGAAAAAGTGCACTATTCAAGGTCGCTCAACACTTTTAACAGTAATATACTATATATATATATACACACACACACACAGTATGTATCTTATTAATAATTTCTTTCTCAACAACATCTTAATATAAAATTTTTAAAATTCTTTTACATAATAATGATAAAAAAAATAACATTGTTTTGATGGAAAAAAAATATATATGTTACATTCAATGTGTGAAACCACTCCTTTTATGTAATGCCAAAAGTTTCAGACATTTCGCGTAAGACCTGTGACCTTGTGGCCATTCTGTTAAATTATATAACGTAACTGAATAATTTAGTTTCGTGAACATAAGACGTAAAATTTAAAAACTTATTCGTGTGTTCTTTCTTTTCTCGGTGTTTATAAGAGAAAAATCGGTACATTGACACTTACTGTAGTTCTGAGTCGTGAACTTATCTGAAGTTAATATAAGAGTTTGCCACGCTACTACTATCCTGAGTAACACTGTGAAACATCCTGTGTGTGACACTCTGGAACTCACTCATGTGTGACATCCAGTCTGAAACTTACGTAAAAAACGTTCTTCATCGGCCACGTTATCGTTGTCATTTTCCAATGTTTCCACCTTCGACGGGATCACCGGGGACCCCGAAAAAAAACCCATCTTTCAACATGACATAAAATCGACGAATTAGTGTGTTATATTAAGCTATTTTAGCATCGGTTAGGTTAGATTACACTAGGTTAGGTTAATTAGGTTATAGTTTTACAGAGTTTTGATGTTATGTCACGTGGACCAGGTACAAATGCCGAAACCTACTGTATACGATTTCGAGCCATCTCGCTCTTCTTCACGGACTATCTTCGTTATATATTGAACTATATCGGTTATACCTCCGTTATATTTCCGTCATATCTCCGTTATATATCCGTTATATATCCCTTATGCGTGTGAAATTCTATTACGAAGGAGTAAATGTGTAAACTGTATACGTAACACTAATTCGCTCATTCCATATTTATTAAGCGTTAAGGACTAAATCGTGGCCACGTTGCAACACCGCTTCCCGTTAAATCAGCGAGTTTAAGCGACGTTTGTGTCTGTGCAGGAGTTGAATGGGTGACCGTCCTCCGTATTCAGCTTATGGAGCGGCTCATACATTTTGTTTTTGCAGGAAGGAGGAACAATGACGAATACCCCCCCCCCCCCCCCAACACACACAGAAGAAGAAGAGAGCCAAAATCAAGGTCCGGGGTTTTCGAGATGTCTAGACACTCTGCGTTTGAAAGATTGGAGGTTACAGACAAGGGGAAAGATGGATTGAGGAAGAATGTTCCAGAGTCCACCGGTTGAGTAGATGAAAAATTGAAAATACTGATTAACCCTTTCGTTAGAGAGTTGGACAGAAAAGTAGCAAGAAAATGTCGAAAGTTTGGTGCTGCGTGCTCTCCTTAAAGGAGGATGCATGCAGTTAGAGAGTTCAGAAGAGCAGTGTCCGTTATAATAGCGATAGTAAAGAGAGAGTAAAGCAACATTGCGGCGAAGAGAGAGGGATTGAAGACAGTGAGTAAGAGGTGGAGAATTGATGAGGCGAAAAGCCTTTGATTCCACCCAGTGAAGTCGAACTCTGTGGGTTGAGCCACCCTATACCTGAGAAGCATACTCCATACAGGGGTGGACAAGACTCCTCCTGTACAGAGAGAGCAATTGAACTGGGGTGAAGAAACTGCGGAGGCGGTACAGTACATCTAACCTCTCAGAGAGTTGTTTTGGAAAGAGAGTATATGTGATCTTTCCCCCCGCAAGGGGGTTCTAAGCTCGTGCTCTTGAGTGCTCTTTGTGCTCGTTTGTACGTGCTTGTTCCTGGAGGTTTCACGTGCGCCCTCCCGGCCCTAGCACCCAAGGATGATGGGGCTCGACCCTGCAGTCCTTGTCATCCTTGGTCTTTTTCCACTTCGACTGTCCCCTCCACCCTTTCTTTTTCCTCTGTCTTTCCTCTCACTTTTTCTTGTTTTTCCGCCGAGATATGCCCTTTTAAATAGAGGCGAATCGGTTCTTCCCGAACTTAAAAAAAAAAAAATGTGATCTTTCCAGGAAAGCTCAGGAGAAAAGAAAACGCCGTGAATGTTGAGATTCCACGTAAAACTGTCACATGATCTTTGCCGTTACGAAGATGTTTAAACAACACAAACAATATTATTATTATTATTATTATTATTATTATTCGTTATAAATATTGATAGTAAATTGATCTTGTTCCTATATAAAACTTTCTTAAATCCATTCTGCCGATGTCGTAACACCGCTTCACGTCGATCAACGAAGTTAAGCGACAGTGGGTCTGGAGAGTAATTGGATGAAAGACCATCCTCCGTGACCAGATTGTGTAGCGACCCTAGTTCAGATCCCGCATAAGGCTGTAGGTCCCTCCATCATATGACCTTAAATGTCGCGAAGGAGGTAAAAACATCCCGATCACAACAACAACAACGACAAAAACTTTATGCCAACTTCCTTTCTGGAAACGGGCAAGTGTGACAGCCATCTTCTGCAGCACATTCCGATAAATGTTAACAGCTCGTAAATCCATCTTGTTTTCTCTATTTTTTTTCCCCCCCGACACACACACACACATCTTAAATTAATTGTATAACTCCTTTATTTATTTTGTTTTCTTCCCACATTTCCCCATTCCAAGTTTAAAATATTTGGATCATTCCGGTTTTTCTTCTACATTCTCAAGGACGATTTTTGGCACTCATTTATTTATTTATTTCCGAAAATCCTTAATTCCTTCATTATTATAATTATAAAATTAATATAATAAAATAATTATTACTATTATCGAATGTTAATATATACGCGTAGTATACAGGGTGTCCCATAAGTCCAGTCTAATAGGAAACTTTATTTTAAATTAAATTTACAAAAGTTAAAACTAAAACAAATGTTCAAATTGATGATGTCTCGTTTTGGGACCTTATTTTTTTGTCGCGGGTAGAATAACACGCAGTGGCTAATGTGGAAGTGAGTTACACTCGTGAGGAAAAGGCCTCCGAGACTTTTCCTCACCAGTGTAACTCACTTCAACAAAAAAAAAAAAAAGGTCCCAAAACGAGACATCAATTTGAACATTCGTTTTAGTTCTAATATTTAATTTAAAATAAATTTTCCTATGATACTAGACTTATGGGACACCCTGTATAAAACCGAATAGATATAAAGCGTGATACTTAACTTATTGAAATATATCTTCCTAAAAGATATCTCTCACCTAAGTAAATAAATAAATAAATTGATATTATCAATCTTATTTAGAGTAAATAATAATAATAATAATAAAAGAATCAAATAATTGTTTTTGTTTAAATTTACTAAAAGAATTTACTGAAATGAAAAATGCAAAACTTGTTTTGAAAAACTTATTTTGAAATTAATTTTGAATTAAATGTATTTTCAATCGTAAAAAAAGTGCCATCCATAATTTCGTGCGTGATCATCATCAGGCATAGCTTTATACTTTTATAAAATTGAAAAAAAAAAAATCTCCCTATGAGCAAAGTAAAGACACTGATGTCTAGGGTTCGAAACCCGATGATGTTAGTTTTCTTACCCATTAGAATTTAGATTCAAATTTAATATTTCGTAATTGTAATTTTAATCCCAGTCCAGAAAATGGATTTCAGAATCACTTCCGAGTTCTGATTCAGGATCAGTAAGTTCTCTCTCTCTCTCTCTCTCTCTCTCTCTCTCTCTCTCTCTCTCTCTCTCTAGTTCCAATATGTTCAGTGTCCATACGACGTATATGTTGGAGAATAAGAATTATCGCAACCATAGTCTCTTTATATATAAAAGAAAGCATTCCATTTCGTGTTGCTGCCGAATGCCGAATCGCGCATCGTGATAAGGTTGGCTCCTGCCACGCTGTGTTTACCGATCACGCCTTTCCTGTCCTCTTTATCTCGGTTCGTCTCGCCTTCGGTCCCCGCATTCTTCATCTCTAGTTCGCTTTGTCACTATATTGAGAGATCGGCTTGGATAAAGAGAGCGCAAACATTCCATTGATTTAACGCGTTTTATCCATGCGGCAAACTATCTACCTTTTCCTATCTATCATCTTTGTATATACGCCGTATGTACTCTCCAGGGTGGCCTAGTGGTAGAGCGCGGAGCCGTAAATCTAAAGATCGGGGTTGGAGTTTGGGCTCGGTCTTCAGATTTCACGATTAAAATGCTTCTTGATGGGTCTCTCTCGATACGGTAGTGGTTCGAATGACACATAAAGTGGTAGGTCTCCTCCGTCACATGACCTGGATGTTACAAGAAAGGTTAAACAACCCGAATCAATCATTCAGTTATAATTTTATAATGTTATATGTTTCAGACCAACAAAGACCTTAGGATCCACTCATGGCTGGTCTACCTAACTGTGTTCGTAATTGTGCATTGTGCATGTCCTCCGTGGTGGCGGAGGGGACCTACAATTTTACGTGGGTTCCGAACCACAAAGCCTTAATTTTACTACCTTAAACTATACTCATCTATCAACATATGCATCTAATCGTTTTTAAACATGTTTATAGACGTGCTACTAATTACTTCTCCCGGCAAACAATTCCAGCTTTTACTATTCTATGCGTAAAAAAGTTTTTGGCAACTGCTGTCTCGAACTTTTACTTGTCAACTTAACACCCAATATTTCTAGTCCTATTATATTGAGATATTTCGAAAAAGCTATCTCTATCTACGTTATCTAACTCATTCATAATTTTGAAAATCTGGATTAGATCCCCTTAGCTCCTAGTCTCGAGTGTAGTCAATTTTAACTCCTTAAGCCTCTCCTCGTACGACTTTCACCTAAGCGACGGAATCATCTTAGTTGCTCGTCTTTGAACTCTTTCGAGTTTGTCTATATCTTTTCGCATATGCGGATTCCGAAATTGGATCGCGTACTCCAAATGGGGTCTAACTAATGATTTATAAAGAAGAACAATAATATCGCGCGATTTGTACTCAAAATTTCGAGCTATAAAACCTAACACTTTGTTCGCCTTATTGACCGCTGCTGTACTTTGTTTCGCTACTTTTAAATCACCAGTGACTATAACTCCTAAATCTTTTTCCTGCTCTACGCTTGTTAACTCCTTCCCTGACATACTCTACGCAAAATTACCGTTACGCGAACCTATATGTAAAATTTTGCACTTATAATGTTATAATGTTTCAGACCAACAAAGACCCTAGGATCCACGTTAAATCTCGCTATATATATATATATATATATATATATATATATATATATATATATATATATATATATATATATATATATATATATATATACATTATACACACACACACACACACACACACACACGAGTATCACTTTCGGGATTTGAAACCCCCGACTTCAATGTCTTCACTTCGCTTATAAGAAAGTGGGTTTACGCGTATATATATATATATATATATCTATATATATATATATATATATAATATATATATATATATTATATATATCAGCGAAGTTAAGCGACATTAGGTCTAGACTCTAGACTCTAGAGAGTAGTTGGATGAGAGACCGTCATCTACATCAAAATTATGTAGCAACCCGTAGTTGAAGTCCCACGTCATATGAGCTTAGATGTTGCGAAGGAAGTTAAACAATCATATATATATATATATATACAGGGTGAGTCAAAAGTCTCCATACATAGGCAAAATGGTCACTTTATTATGCAATCACTTGTAAGTCACAAAATATGCTCTATGTGGGCACCATTACACTGAATGCACATCCGGATGCGTTCCTCCCAGTCATGGCAAACGCGCGTTAACACGTCTGGTATTATGCGTGCACACGCACAACGAATGCGTTCCTTTAGGTGGTCCGTGTTTGTATTTTCACCTGGTACACCATGGCCTTCAAGTTCCCCCACAAGTAAAAATCAAGGGGGGTGAGGTCTGGGGAACTCGGAGGCCACTCCACGGGACCACGGCGGCCATCCAGTGACCCGGAAACTGCTGATCCAGCACACTGGCGCACGCAGATACCGTAATGGGGTGGCGCCCCGTCTTGCTGAAAGTACGCTGGAAATCCCCCGTCCTCGATCAGCAGGGACGGCATGACTGTCTTGCAGCATGTTTAGATACATTCGGCATTCAGATTGGTGTTAATGAAAAAAGGGCCAACAATTGTGTTGCCCCATATCCCGCACCACACCATCACTTTTCCAGCGCCTTGCGTCTTTGAGGGACTCATCCAGTGCGGGTTGTCATCACTCCAATAACGTCGTTTACGATTAACCTCTCATGAACATAAAAGTTAGCTTCATCTGAAAACAGGATGCCAGCCGAGAACACCGTATCTTCGTCCACTTTTGTTCTTGCCATCACAGAATTCCAGCCGCTGTCCAGGTCGACTAAGATTACTGCAACATTTGCATTTTGTATGGATGCCATCTGTTCTCTTTCATAATGCGGACGATACTCCTTTGGCTGACACTGCATTCTGCAGACATCCGTCGAGTGCTTTTCTGGGGACTCTTACGAACGCTGCCAGCCAATGGTCGCTGTGCCTTCATCGGTGGCTGTTCGTGGACGGCTACTTCTCGGTTGGCTGCAACACTCCATTCTTCTTGAACTTCTCAATGAGTTGGCAACGGTGTCGTATGTGATGTGCGTACCGGGGGCGTGTCTCCTGTTAAAATCCTCGGCAACCTCGCGACAGCTTCCTGATCCTGCCAGAAGAATGATCTCTATACGCTCTTCTTGGGACAAAGGCATCTCAGCGCATCACCTGCAAAAAATAAAAAATAAATAATCATTTATTTATCATGACCATTTTGCCTATGTATGAGACTTTTGACTCACCCTGTATATATATATATATACACAAACTCAGAATGGCCCTGAGAACATTATATGTTAAACACAGACCGTGCATGGAACAAGGAACTCTCTGGGAAAATTAAATCCACTATAGTCCGAATAAGTAATGGTAAATGACAAATACCATAGTTTTTTTCCTTTTTCATGATTTTAGCCCGACGTGGGCAACGGGTCTCTCGCAAAGAGATCCCATAAATATAGCTTCCCTCACCAGCTATCTGCAAAGCAGACAGGATCCAGCTTTGGGACGTGGATCTAGGGTTTAAAGCAAGCCTAGATCCCTACACTCAGAACCTCTATATAAGTAAAAGACTCGTTGCATTCACGTCGTGTTGAATAAATCAAAGAAAAAAGGGGGTAACTATTGTATTTTTAGCCAAAAAAAAAACAAAACTTAAACTCAACCGGGACATTGAGCGTCCACTTTTCAAGGCACGAAACACGTCCGTTTAGTAACACAAATCAGAATGGTTCCCTGAGAACATTATATGTTAAACACAGACCGTGCAGGAACAAGGAACTCTTCTGGGAAAATTAAATACACTATAGTCCGAATAAGTAAGGTAAATGACAAATACCATAGTTTTTTTCCTTTTTCATGATTTTAGCCCGACGTGGGCAACGGGTCTCTCGCAAAGAGATCCCATAAATATAGCTCCCTCACAGCTATCTGCAAAGCAGACAGGACTGGCTCCTGTCTGCTTTGCAGATAGCTGGTGAGGGAAGCTATATTATGGATCTCTTTGCGAGAGACCCGTGCCCACGTCGGGCTAAAATCATGAAAAAGGAAAAAAAAAACTATGGTATTTGTCATTACCATTACTTATTGGACTATAGTGGATTTAATTTTCCCAGAAGAGTTCCTTGTTCCATGCACGGTCTGTGTTAACATATAATGTTCTCAGGGAACCATTCTGAGTTTGTGTATACTAAACGACGTGTTCGTGCCTTGAAAGTGGACGCTCAATGTCCCGGTTGAGGTTTAAGTTTTGGTTTTTTTTGGCTAAAAATACAATAGTTACCCCTTTTTCTTTGATTTATTCAACACGACGTGAATGCAACGAGTCTTTTACTTATATAGAGGTTTCTGAGTCGTAGGGATCTAGGCTTGCTTTAAACCCTAGATCCACCGTCCCAAAGCTGGATCCTGTCTGCTTTGCAGATAGCTGGTGAGGGAAGCTATATTTATGGGATCTCTTTGCGAGAGACCCGTTGCCCACGTCGGGCTAAAATCATGAAAAAGGAAAAAAACTATGGTATTTGTCATTTACCATTACTTATTCGGACTATAGTGGATTTAATTTTCCCAGAAGAGTTCCTTGTTCCATGCACGGTCTGTGTTTAACATATAATGTTCTCAGGGAACCATTCTGAGTTTGTGTATATAATATATATACAGGGTGAGTCAAAAGTCTCAATACATAGGCAAAATGGTCATGATAAATAAATGATTATTTATTTTTTATTTTTTGCAGGTGATGCGCTGAGATGCCTTTGTCCCAAGAAGAGCGTATAGAGATCATTCTTCTGGCAGGATCAGGAAGCTGTCGCGAGGTTGCCGAGGATTTTAACAGGAGACACGCCCCCGGTACGCACATCACATACGACACCGTTGCCAAACTCATTGAGAAGTTCAAGAAGAATGGAAGTGTTGCAGACCAACCGAGAAGTAGCCGTCCACGAACAGCCACCGATGAAGGCACAGCGACCATGGTGCTGGCAGCGTTCGTAAAGAGTCCCCAGAAAAGCACTCGACGGATGTCTGCAGAATGCAGTGTCAGCCAAAGGAGTATCGTCCGCATTATGAAAGAGAACAGATGGCATCCAACAAAATGCAAATGTTGCAGAATCTTAGTCGACCGGACAGGCGGCTGGAATTCTGTGAATGGGCAAGAACAAAAGTGGACGAAGATACGGTTTCGGCTGGCATCCTGTTTTCAGATGAAGCTAACTTTTATGTTCATGGAGAGGTTAATCGTAAACGAACGTTATTGGAGTGATGACAACCCGCACTGGATGAGTCCCTCAAGACGCAAGGCGCTGGAAAAGTGATGGTGTGGTGCGGGATATGGGGCAACACAATTGTGGCCCTTTTTTCATTAACACCAATCTGATGCCGAATGTATCTAAACATGCTGCAAGACACAGTCATGCCGTCCATGCTGATCGAGGACGGGGGATTTCCAGCGTACTTTCAGCAAGACGGGGCGCCACCCCATTACGGTATCTGCGTGCGCCAGTGGCTGGATCAGCAGTTTCCGGGTCACTGGATTGGCCGCCGTGGTCCCGTGGAGTGGCCTCCGAGTTCCCCAGACCTCACCCCCCTTGATTTTTACTTGTGGGGGAACTTGAAGGCCATGGTGTACCAGGTGAAAATACAAAACACGGACCACCTAAAGGAACGCATTCGTGGTGCGTGTGCACGCATAATACCAGACGTGTTAACGCGCGTTTGCCATGACTGGGAGGAACGCATCCGGATGTGCATTCAGTGTAATGGTGCCCACATAGAGCATATTTTGTGACTTACAAGTGATTGCATAATAAAGTGACCATTTTGCCTATGTATGGAGACTTTTGACTCACCCTGTATATATATATATATATGATTGTTTAACTTCCTTCGCAACATCTAAGCTCATATGACGTGGGACTTCAACTACGGGTTGCTACATAATTTTGATGTAGATGACGGTCTCTCATCCAACTACTCTCTAGAGTCTAGAGTCTAGACCTAATGTCGCTTAACTTCGCTGATATTATATATAGTATATATATATATATATATATATATATATATATATATATATATATATATATATATATACGCGTAAACCCACTTTCTTATAAGCGAAGTGAAGACATTGAAGTCGGGGTTCAAATCCCGAAAGTGATACTCGTGTGTGTGTGTGTGTGTGTGTGTGTGTATATGTATATATATATATATATATATATATATATATATATATATATATATATATATATATATATATATATATATATATATATATATATTATAGCGAGATTTAACGTGGATCCTAGGGTCTTTGTTGGTCTGAAACATTATAACATTATAAGTGCAAAATTTTACATATAGGTTCGCGTAACGGTAATTTTGCGTAGAGTATGTCAGGGAAGAGTTAACAAGCGTAGAGCAGGAAAAAGATTTAGGAGTTATAGTCACTGGTGATTTAAAAGTAGCGAAACAAAGTACAGCAGCGGTCAATAAGGCGACAAAGTGTTAGGTTTTATAGCTCGAAATTTTGAGTACAAATCGCGCGATATTATTGTTCTTCTTTATAAATCATTAGTTAGACCCCATTTGGAGTACGCGATCCAATTTCGGAATCCGCATATGCGAAAAGATATAGACAAACTCGAAAGAGTTCAAAGACGAGCAACTAAGATGATTCCGTCGCTTAGGTGAAAGTCGTACGAGGAGAGGCTTAAGGAGTTAAAATTGACTACACTCGAGACTAGGAGGCTAAGGGGTGATCTAATCCAGATTTTCAAAATTATGAATGAGTTAGATAACGTAGATAGAGATAGCTTTTTCGAAATATCTCAATATAATAGGACTAGAAATATTGGGTGTTAAGTTGACAAGTAGAAAGTTCGAGACAGCAGTTGCCAAAAACTTTTTTACGCATAGAATAGTAAAAGCTGGAATTGTTTGCCGGGAGAAGTAATTAGTAGCACGTCTATAAACATGTTTAAAAATCGATTAGATGCATATGTTGATAGATTGAGTATAGTTTAAGGTAGTAAAATTAAGGCTTTGTGGTTCGGAACCCACGTAAAATTGTAGGTCCCCTCCGCCACCACGGAGGACATGCACAATGCACAATTACGAACACAGTTAGGTAGACCAGCCATGAGTGGATCCTAAGGTCTTTGTTGGTCTGAAACATATAACATTATAAAATTATAACTGAATGATTGATTCGGGTTGTTTAACCTTTCTTGTAACATCCAGGGTCATGTGACGGAGGAGACCTACCACTTTATGTGTCATTCGAACCACTACCGTATCGAGAGAGACCCATCAGAGAAGCATTTTAATCGATGAAATCTGAAGACCGAGCCCAAACTCCAACCCCGATCTTTAGATTTACGGCTCCGCGCTCTACCACTAGGCCACCCTGGAGAGTACATACGGCGTATATACAAAGATGATAGATAGGAAAAGGTAGATAGTTTGCCGCATGGATAAAACGCGTTAAATCAATGGAATGTTTGCGCTCTCTTTATCCAAGCCGATCTCTCAATATAGTGACAAAGCGAACTAGAGATGAAGAATGCGGGGACCGAAGGCGAGACGAACCGAGATAAAGAGGACAGGAAAGGCGTGATCGGTAAACACAGCGTGGCAGGAGCCAACCTTATCACGATGCGCGATTCGGCATTCGGCAGCAACACGAAATGGAATGCTTTCTTTTATATATAAAGAGACTATGGTTGCGATAATTCTTATTCTCCAACATATACGTCGTATGGACACTGAACATATTGGAACTAGAGAGAGAGAGAGAGAGAGAGAGAGAGAGAGAGAGAGAGAGAGAGAGAGAGAACTTACTGATCCTGAATCAGAACTCGGAAGTGATTCTGAAATCCATTTTCTGGACTGGGATTAAAATTACAATTACGAAATATTCAATTTGAATCTAAATTCTAATGGGTAAGAAAACTAACATCATCGGGTTTCGAACCCTAGACATCAGTGTCTTTACTTTGCTCATAGGGAGATTTTTTTTTTTCAATTTTATAAAAGTATAAAGCTATGCCTGATGATGATCACGCACGAAATTATGGATGGCACTTTTTTTACGATTGAAAATACATTTAATTCAAAATTAATTTCAAAATAAGTTTTTCAAAACAAGTTTTGCATTTTTCATTTCAGTAAATTCTTTTAGTAAATTTAAACAAAACAATTATTTGATTCTTTATTATTATTATTATTATTTACTCTAAATAAGATTGATAATATCAATTTATTTATTTATTTACTTAGGTGAGAGATATCTTTTAGGAAGATATATTTCAATAAGTTAAGTATCACGCTTTATATCTATTCGGTTTTATACAGGGTGTCCATAAGTCTAGTATCATAGGAAAATTTATTTAAATTAAATATTAGAACTAAAACGAATGTTCAAATTGATGTCTCGTTTTGGGACCTTTTTTTTTTTTTTGTTGAAGTGAGTTACACTGGTGAGGAAAAGTCTCGGAGGCCTTTTCCTCACGAGTGTAACTCACTTCCACATTAGCCACTGCGTGTTATTCTACCCGCGACAAAAAAATAAGGTCCCAAAACGAGACATCATCAATTTGAAACATTTGTTTTAGTTTTAACTTTTGTAAATTTAATTTAAAATAAAGTTTCCTATTAGACTGGACTTATGGGACACCCTGTATACTACGCGTATATATTAACATTCGATAATAGTAATAATTATTTTATTATATTAATTTTATAATTATAATAATGAAGGAATTAAGGATTTTCGGAAATAAATAAATAAATGAGTGCCAAAAATCGTCCTTGAGAATGTAGAAGAAAAACCGGAATGATCCAAATATTTTAAACTTGGAATGGGGAAATGTGGGAAGAAAACAAAATAAATAAAGGAGTTATACAATTAATTTAAGATGTGTGTGTGTGTGTGGGGAAAAAAAATAGAGAAAACAAGATGGATTTACGAGCTGTTAACATTTATCGGAATGTGCTGCAGAAGATGGCTGTCAGACTTGCCCGTTTCCAGAAAGGAAGTTGGCATAAAGTTTTTGTCGTTGTTGTTGTTTGATCGGGATGTTTTACCTCCTTCGCGACATTTAAGGTCATATGATGGAGGGGACCTACAGCCTTATGCGGGATCTGAACTAGGGGTCGCTACACAATCTGGTCACGGAGGATGGTCTTTCATCCAATTACTCTCCAGACCCACTGTCGCTTAACTTCGTTGATCGACGTGAAGCGGTGTTACGACATCGGCAGAATGGATTTAAGAAAGTTTTATATAGGAACAAGATCAATTTACTATCAATATTTATAACGAATAATAATAATAATAATAATAATAATAATATTGTTTGTGTTGTTTAAACATCTTCGTAACGGCAAAGATCATGTGACAGTTTTACGTGGAATCTCAACATTCACGGCGTTTTCTTTTCTCCTGAGCTTTCCTGGAAAGATCACATTTTTTTTTTTTAAGTTCGGGAAGAACCGATTCGCCTCTATTTAAAAGGGCATATCTCGGCGGAAAAACAAAGAAAAAGTGAGAGGAAAGACAGAGGAAAAAGAAAGGGTGGAGGGGACAGTCGAAGTGGAAAAAGACCAAGGATGACAAGGACTGCAGGGTCGAGCCCCATCATCCTTGGGTGCTAGGGCCGGGAGGGCGCACGTGAAACCTCCAGGAACAAGCACGTACAAACGAGCACAAAGAGCACTCAAGAGCACGAGCTTAGAACCCCCTTGCGGGGGGAAAGATCACATATACTCTCTTTCCAAAACAACTCTCTGAGAGGTTAGATGTACTGTACCGCCTCCGCAGTTTCTTCACCCCAGTTCAATTGCTCTCTCTGTACAGGAGGAGTCTTGTCCACCCCTGTATGGAGTATGCTTCTCAGGTATAGGGTGGCTCAACCCACAGAGTTCGACTTCACTGGGTGGAATCAAAGGCTTTTCGCCTCATCAATTCTCCACCTCTTACTCACTGTCTTCAATCCCTCTCTCTTCGCCGCAATGTTGCTTTACTCTCTCTTTACTATCGCTATTATAACGGACACTGCTCTTCTGAACTCTCTAACTGCATGCATCCTCCTTTAAGGAGAGCACGCAGCACCAAACTTTCGACATTTTCTTGCTACTTTTCTGTCCAACTCTCTAACGAAAGGGTTAATCAGTATTTTCAATTTTTCATCTACTCAACCGGTGGACTCTGGAACATTCTTCCTCAATCCATCTTTCCCCTTGTCTGTAACCTCCAATCTTTCAAACGCAGAGTGTCTAGACATCTCGAAAACCCCGGACCTTGATTTTGGCTCTCTTCTTCTTCTGTGTGTGTTGGGGGGGGGGGGGGTATTCGTCATTGTTCCTCCTTCCTGCAAAAACAAAATGTATGAGCCGCTCCATAAGCTGAATACGGAGGACGGTCACCCATTCAACTCCTGCACAGACACAACGTCGCTTAAACTCGCTGATTTAACGGGAAGCGGTGTTGCAACGTGGCCACGATTTAGTCCTTAACGCTTAATAAATATGGAATGAGCGAATTAGTGTTACGTATACAGTTTACACATTTACTCCTTCGTAATAGAATTTCACACGCATAAGGGATATATAACGGATATATAACGGAGATATGACGGATATATAACGGAGGTATAACCGATATAGTTCAATATATAACGAAGATAGTCCGTGAAGAAGAGCGAGATGGCTCGAAATCGTATACAGTAGGTTTCGGCATTTGTACCTGGTCCACGTGACATAACATCAAAACTCTGTAAAACTATAACCTAATTAACCTAACCTAGTGTAATCTAACCTAACCGATGCTAAAATAGCTTAATATAACACACTAATTCGTCGATTTTATGTCATGTTGAAAGATGGGTTTTTTTTCGGGGTCCCCGGTGATCCCGTCGAAGGTGGAAACATTGGAAAATGACAACGATAACGTGGCCGATGAAGAACGTTTTTTACGTAAGTTTCAGACTGGATGTCACACATGAGTGAGTTCCAGAGTGTCACACACAGGATGTTTCACAGTGTTACTCAGGATAGTAGTAGCGTGGCAAACTCTTATAATTAACTTCAGATAAGTTCACGACTCAGAACTACAGTAAGTGTCAATGTACCGATTTTTCTCTTATAAACACCGAGAAAAGAAAGAACACACGAATAAGTTTTTAAATTTTACGTCTTATGTTCACGAAACTAAATTATTCAGTTACGTTATATAATTTAACAGAATGGCCACAAGGTCACAGGTCTTACGCGAAATGTCTGAAACTTTTGGCATTACATAAAAGGAGTGGTTTCACACATTGAATGTAACATATATATTTTTTTTCCATCAAAACAATGTTATTTTTTTTATCATTATTATGTAAAAGAATTTTAAAAATTTTATATTAAGATGTTGTTGAGAAAGAAATTATTAATAAGATACATACTGTGTGTGTGTGTGTATATATATATATAGTATATTACTGTTAAAAGTGTTGAGCGACCTTGAATAGTGCACTTTTTCGGTCGTGTGTGTCTATACAGTATAATGAAATAAAATTTGGGGCTAAACGCAAGGTTGAATTTGAAATTATATGCAATGACACATAATATGTAGTTTTGGGGCGTGCTATTTTAACTTCACTTATAAAAATGTTGGTGTCATGTACAATTCTTTTTTATCTTATTAGTAAAATTCTAATGGCTTCATAATTTTCTTTCCATAATAGTCGCAATTTAGTTAAAATGCCAAGGATTTCCACACACTTAAAATTATATTAATTTCAATACGAACAAAGTGATTGCCAACGTTTAAGTGCTCGAAAAACTGGCTTTTCTGGGCCTGCAATTCAAGAGGTCATTGAGAAATTTTCAAAAGACGGGGATAAAATAAAATCTATCCGGGAGTTAAAGCAACTAGCAGAATCATCAGTGGTACAATTTTATTATTTCACTGTAGGAAAATCCTTGGTAAGAAGTAATGTAAAGTTTCTTGATATAAAAGAAAGCAGTAGGTCAGGAGAAGAAGAATATCAAGATAAGTGTTTTTTTAAAAAGACTATGAAACACGCAAGGAGGTGGGTCCCTTCGGGTTTGGGGCTGCAATTCGGTAAACGGAGCGGGAAATCAGGTGAAAATCGACGGAAGAATGGATGCAGTGAAGTACATACATACAGTAATACATCACATATACTCTTCTTTCTGGCATGATAACGCTAAACGTACGAGCAATGCAGTCAAACTGGAAAGTGGAGTGTTGCATTGACATTATGGAATGGCATTTATGATTTTGTAACTCCAAGCAACATTACTGTATCAGTATGGGATTATTTTGCAAGAGAAAAGAATAAAATGTAACCAACATACAGTATATAGACGAATTTGGGAATATATTTCATGATGTTTACATGAAGTAATATTTTAAAGGCCTTTTTATCCGAAAATTACAAGAAGGTCTATTAAAAGAAAAGGTTACGCGACATATTGAATAATATATGGCAGTTATTTTAGGGAGTTCGACAATCTCGATCCGCGCATCAACATTTGTGACGCGACACACATTCAATCGATACTGTACCTCTCGCAAAGTGTTTGGTTTTTGACGATACGTTTTCGTGATAATGAGAATCAAAGTTTGTACTGTTGTTGTATTTCTCACGATAGTATGAATGGGGCGTCATAAACTTGGTTTACGAATTTGGTTAATCTACGGTCATTCCAATGTGTTTTTACTTAATTTTTACAGTTACAAACTGGTTTTTAAAGTATTTTTCATACACCTTGGTTAACCTTGGTTTAGCTTCCGTCCAAATTGTTCATTCTGACGAAGGTCAAGTTTGTCACTCCACCTTAGACCTACAGTTTAATGTGGAATCCGAACCACGCCCCACCAGCAACCCAGCGTCTTAACTACTAGACTACCTAGGATACCCATTTATCTACCAACCAATTTTTTTTATTGTGTGATAAGCTGAACAGCCGGGTTTTGCTGCGCGCCGCCTGCCGTTACCGGGTCTGGATCCCAGGGCCGATGGATTCGTAGTCAACGACGCTAATTACCACTACACCACCGAGGCGCACTACATATACTGTATATATTATCTTGTATCATTCACAACATATTTCCAATGAATAAATACAATTTTAGAGATCTCAGATGTGACCAATAACTTTTCATCCTTTATTCCATTATTTTAGGCGTAAAGGTTCTTTCTACGGCTTCAGTATCTTGCATACACTACCTCGTTTCCTGAGCGCGTATGTGAGAACGAAGAAACTTCAATTTCTTTGAGCGATGATGAGCACTTAATTTTGTTATAAAAACGCCTTTATACGATTCCCATTAATTAATTCCTATGCCAATTTTCATAATGTAAAGTGTTCTATGAACTCTTTATCTATTGACATTATTACTCCTAAACCTCTAACTTGGTATTTTGATGTATAATTTGCCAGCTGCTGCTTTTTTCATAGTTATTTTGTTGTAGTTTCGAGTTGTCGCCATACGCAAAAAAGTTGGAATTTATCAACGCAAATTGCATTTTCTCTTCTTCAGTCCTTTTAAATAGTGTTGCTTTCCCTTTGCAATTTTTTGTGCCCTTTTCAAACGTAATTTCTCTAAAAAAAAATTGTTATCCTCAAAACACGATACAATATTATCTTTCAATTTTTTGTTTGCATCCGCTATTATTATTATTATTATTATATATTATAGATATCTGTATGCTAATACTGTTGTTCCCTGTGGTATATATGAAGCTAATGACTAATGAAATTCATTTAATTAACTCCATTTACCATTACTTTTAGAGATATTTTATTTAAAATATTAAAAATCACGAACTCGTGTTGTTTCTCAGTAGCAAATTTTTTAATATGGTAAGAATTATATGATAATATTCATCAGAGGCTTTAGCAAAACCTTTATATATTACAGTTATATAAGTTATTTTCCACGAAGAGTCCAAAAACTTTCTTTTGGTGTTCTAACAGTTGCGGTAAAAAAGACCTTTCCACTCTAAATCCGTCTGGTTTAGCTTACAGTATATAATCCTTCTTCGTATCTACTCTTTCGAAACACTTTATAAGATGTGACATGAGCGCTATTGGTCTATAGATTTTATTTACAAAACCGTTTTCCCGTCTATAAGTGGAAATAATATTTGTATATTTTTAATAATGAGTTCGGGATCAAGTCAGGATGTCTACTGTCTAGTGATATGCTCTCCAATACGTACAGTATATTATTTTGTGCCGCTTTCCCTGCGTTTCTTCATAAACCTTACATTTACACCCTACGTATCAGGCCCCGGAGCTGAATTGGCTGGCAGTTTAGATAGTGCATTAATTTTATCTCGTTCTAAGAAGTCAACGCTGCGAAGCAAGTTTCCACTCGTATCAATTCTTCGTTCGTGCGTATCAGTTTCATAAAAACGTTTGGCCTTTTAGTTTTCATAATCTAGTTTGGACGTACTAAATATTGAACCGAATTTCATCATTAAGCAGTTCACTCATTTTTTTTCGGGTCATTTTTTTAATGTAGGCTACATTAATTTTTTTCTGTTGTTTTGTGAAAATATTTTTAAAAAAAATGATTTATTTGAATACTTTTGGTGCTTCATAATCTTTATCAGGAGATTTCAGAATGAATCGTTGCTTCAAGGTTTTCTCTATTTATCATAATATTTTCCAATTGGTGTTCCTCCTCAGTTATTCTTTATTTATTATTATGTGATTGTTACGCAGTTAACAATTTATTTTCTTTTTTTTTAATTTCTTTTCTTTCGTGAGGCCTTTTCCGCATCTTTTTAAATAATAATCAGTTAGGAGGGACGGAGGATGGCACAGCGCTCAAAACAGACTAATGCGACCCATCGCACTTTCTGGATTATTATTACCAGCATCATCGGGAATCGAACTCCCGATCCCAGTGCCTCTACTTCGCTTATCACGGAAACGATGTTACCCACTGAACTACAAGCGCTGGCCTGTGTGTATATGTACAAAGATCTCTCTCTCTCTCTCTCTCTCTCTCTCTCTCTCCATACAATTGCATTCATTAAAACTAAAATCCAAACGTCAGGAACGTTACAATTATGACGTTAGACGAGCTCTTCAGATTCTAAAATCGATCGAGTTGAAATTCAGACGCAAACCTTTTTATTCTGACGGAAGTGAGACGTTGTAAAAGCGTCACATCATTTACAGTGTAACTCCTTCAATATAGGAGTGTATTTCCGCATAAGTTTAAGCAGGAAGCGTGCTTGAATTTGGTCTTCCTTCGATATAATGGAAGAAAGTCGAATTGCGCAAACTGGAAGTAAATCAAACGCGCTGCAATTAAGCCCAGTAACACTATAATTTGATCGAACTACCATTTAGTGACTGGTTAGGCTACTTTTCCAGCTGATAGGTGAACGATTGGTTAGTTTAGGTTAGATTTCTAGAGTATAAACGTTAGTTTCATTTGCCGAGCGAAGGTAGTCAAAAGCAGTGTAATTTCCAGGTCAGCCTCCTTTTCTCAACCATTAATTATATGACTGCTTAGATTACTGTAGGTATATAAGTTGTATTAAATTTAAAATTTATGAAGACGAATTAAGTCAAACTCAGTGGAATTAAGTCGAATTGTAACTAAACCGAACAAAACTAAGTTAAACTCAACTTTATTCCAGTTTGACCAAATTCATGTAAATTTCACATATATATATATATATATATATATATATATATATATATATATATATATATTATATATTAAACGTATACGTGCCCCGTGGGCAAAGAAAATTTTGTTTGCTGATGCCTGTGTGGACAAGTTTTTTCCCATTATCATAACAATACTGACGTCAAGAATTTTTACTTGACGAGATTATTATTGTTCAAAATAAGTGCCCCATTGGGCAGGTTTTAAGGATGTTGCCTTATCTATCGACAACTCTAGGCAATGTCCAAACTAACATGATACCGTTTTGCCATCGCACATCATATTTCTTGAGTAAAGAGAAGAAATACAAAAAAGGTTTACATTCTATTTCTAAAAATGAATATGATAACCCACACTCATTTGTACAAAAAATTCACAATATACATAATATTTATTAAATATATGCTTACTTAATGCACGTTTAAACAGGTCAAGAGTATAGAAACATTATTTCAATTAACTGGTCATGAATTGCATATAAAGAACCTTATGGTGAATAACAATATATATATATATATATATATATATATATATATATATATGAACCAACGAACCATGGGTTATAAACATAAATAATATGCAAATATTCTCCCAACTTCTAAATATATATAAACTGATATACATAAACACAAAGTATATAATTACACCAAAGAGAAAATATTATAGAATTAAAGCACGAACATCCGTTTTTAAAGGGAGAACAAGCGAAGAATGAAACGACGTAAAAGGCTGTTACAGTCGATAAAAGCTGCTTCACTATTGACACCTTGAGTACATAAATTAGGCCCAAATATTCATAATTAGTTGAGAACGTTGTAATTTGTATTAAAGAGGAGCTATTCACTAAAATCTCTCATTTTATTTTTCTATATACTTAAAAACGCGTAAAATGTATATGTGACTGAAGAATCATGCATCAATTAGGTTTTTTCAAGTTGCGAAAATTTTGTTATATATATATATATATATATATACACTGTACATATACGCGCCTTGGGAATTCAACGACTCCGAGTTCAATTCCCGGTGACTGCAGGCGGCGCGCAGCAAACCCAGCTGTTCATCCTTCCATAAAAAAAAATTGGTTGGTAGATAAATGGTTATCCTGGGTAGCCTAGTGGTTAAGAACTACTGATTGGGAGACCGTGAGATTGAGTCCGCGCGAGAACTTTGTAATATAGTTCGGATTCCACGTTAAGCTGTAGGTCTAAGGCGGGCTAGCAAATTGAGCCTCGTCAGAAAGAACATTTCGGGAGAAGCAAAACCGAGGTTACCGGTCTCTCTCTCTCTCTCTCTCTCTCTCTCTCTCTCTCTCTCTCTCTCTCTCTCTATATATATATATATATTATATATATATATATAATATATATATATATATATATATAATTCCAAGGCCTTTCGTGTATTCAGAAGTACACCTTGTACATACTCGTATATATATACGGTGAACCAAAAGTAGGTGGACAGTAGGTTGAATACGGTTTGTGTTATATTATATTATAACTATGGTGTTCATTATAACTATGGTGTTTGTGTTATATTATATTAAATATTATAACTAAATTTATTTAAATTTTATTTTGTATTATAGTATACAAAAAAATTAAATATGTATTCTCAAAATAAACGTTATCATTTACTGTCCACCTACATTTGGTTCACCCTATATATAATACAACTCTCCAGTAACCGCACTATTTTGCGGGCAAGTGTGTGTGTGTGTGTGTGTGCGTGTGTGTGTGTGTGTGTGCGTGTGTGTGTGAAAGTGAGATCATTTTTCTCCATAGCCTATATTCAAGATGTAATCAAGAAATAACAAAAATGTAATGACGTACATTAAAATAAACATGTCTACACGACAAAATAGAACATATTGTATTACACTGTATACTCAAGTGGCAAAAACATATGAAATACTATAGAACCGCAAATGGTTTAATGTCTGGTTTATTGAAGATGCGTTTTATGAAGAGTGAGGTCTATGGGTTTATATATATATATATATATATATATATATATATATATATATATATATATGTTGATATTTTATTTATAAATTTGATGTTGATGTATGCAAATGTATACAAATATAGTATTTTCATTGCTAAAGAAATACAAAAAATACTGATTAATTTCCACAAACACAATAATAATAATAATAATAATAATAATAATAATAATAATAATTCTTACGGATAAACATTATTTAAATTTCACTTCATTTTTAATGTTATAAAAAGTTTGATGTCGAAGTACCAAAAAGAAAAAATTAAAACTGAACTCGTGAACAAAAGTAGTGAATGTAAACAATAATTAACTCAATGATATAAACAGTGTAAGCAATGTTGAAAGCGTTACAGGAAAATTAAATGTACAGAGGCAGCCTTAAAGTTAGAATAAAATAACTTTTTGTTTTTTTGTGGAGAGAGAGAGAGAGAGAGAGAGAGAGAGAGAGAGAGAGAGAGAGAAATAATTTTTTTATAAACAAGGTGTATAAGTGAGTTGTTTATTCGAAACTGACACCTTTAAGGTGAGCCAAAGTGCCAATAAATATAATGTAAGTATCCGCTAATTATAGGCCCCAAAGGGCTTATTGCCACCTTCACCAAAATATATATAAATGATGAAATCTCATTGAAATGCTCCTGACACGCACTGCCCCTATTAATTAAGGTGAAATAATAACAGGTGTACGAGTAACGCGAAATGTCTTACCTTTCGCTGGTTAACACTGAGCGCGGATTTCGTCATTTAGGATGTGAAGAACCTGAAAAGTAGTTCAAATTTATTCACTCACTTCCAATTGTTGATGCCATTAAGGGTGTACATTCGTTCGTTTATTTGTTTGTTGCTCTCCAGGCTTATTACAGTATATATATATATATATATATATATATATATATATATATATATATATATATATATATATATATATATATATTGGAGAGAGGAAAATGTTTATTTCATGACTATTTTTATTTAGATAAAGAGGTCCCAATAAGGTAACCCGTATCGTCCCCTTATAGGATTTTTCAGATGTAAATATGATAATGAAAAATGTTATATATATATATATATATAACAGTTTTCATTATCATATATATATGTTACAGTCAAAGTGTGTAACCAGCATTTCGCGTAATGGCTGAAGCTTTTAGTCATTTCGCGAAATGGCCGTTTCATTCGGTCATTTCGCGAAACGACTAAAAGCTTCAGCCATTACGCGAAATGGCTGAAATTCCACCTTGGTCATTTCGTACAAGATCATTTGCCTGGTTAGGTCAACTGTATGCCCGGTTAGGTCAGCTGTATGCCCTTGACAATTCGTTAGGTTAAGGTGTGTTATTTTCGTTAGTTTTAACGAAAATAACACGACTTACCTAACCAATTGTCAAGGGCATACAGTTGACCTAACCGGGCCTTCAATGCCGGACATCGGAATAACATTGAAGGCCCGGTTAGTATTTGAAAACCTCTATATTAAAAATTCAAATTCAAATGTGTTCAAATGTTCAAATGTGTTCAAATGTGTATTTGAAGTGTTTCTCACTTATTTGAACAGCCCTGTGGATGTATGTATGTTTTAGCAGATTTAGTTAGTTAAATAAAGATTTCCAATTTTATTGTGATGTTTGTTATTTCTATGAATTCATGACAAAAGTCATTTTAGCCATTTCACGAAATGACCAAAGTGGAATTTCAACCATTTCGCGTAATGGCTGAAGATTTTAGTCATTTCGCGAAATGACGAAGTGAAACAGCTATTTAGCGAAATGACTAAAGGTTTCAGCTATTTCGCGAAATGGCTGATTACATACTTTGACTGTAACACATATATATATATATATATATATATATATATTATATATATATATATATATATATAGGAAAATTATTTCACGAAAGTAACACGTGAAAAATATTTATGATGAATAAAACCACGAAGGGAAAAGAAGCACAGAAACTGTGTTTCTTTTCCCTTCGTGGTTTTATTCATCATATATATATATATATATTATATATATATATAATTCAGTGGCGACTCCAGCTCTTCAAGACTACTCGGGCTCTTTTTAAATTTTCAAGTCTACATATGAGCCGACATTTAAAAGCATGACAATAACTTAAGATTATCAATAAAATAAATAAATACATACCTCGGTAAAAAAAATTATTTGACTTTTATTTACTTGAACGTAAAGTCCAAGCGTCTTGGTTTCAAAGCAAATTCCTTTAATATTCGGTCATGTAATTCCTTTTTGCTTTCTAAATCAATAAGTATTTATTTTTCAATTGAAATCCTAGCCAGGGACGAGAGCCGTTCTTGAGCCATTGTGTTTCTTAAATATGATCTAATTCGATCAAGAACAGAGAAACTTCTTTCATTTGAAACAGAAGTTACAGGTATGGTAAGAAGGAGCTTAATCAGCTTTGTGGTTTTCTTTTAATAATAACACTATGTCCTCCATGGGTGGGCTATACTTCTCAGAATACTTATAATATTAAACATAAATCAGATTATTTAAGAAAAGCGAACAAACTCACACTGCGACAAAAATTAAACTGCACCGCCGCCCAAGGCAGTTGAAGCCTGAAGGCATGCTTATCGAAATGTAAACGTTACCATGTATCGCCAGAATTAAAAATTGTGCCTCTACAAGGCCGAAGGATATGAGCCCGAGTTAAAATGTTTTATTTTCTTTATAAAAAAAATTAATAGGAGGAAAAACATATTTTATTTAATGAGAATTAGAAGAAGGACTATTATGTAACCGTATGCAAGCAAATAATTATTCATTAAAAGAACTTTAAATATACGATATTACTTATACTTTCTCGGGCGTAATGTCTTACGCCCGCCCGAGTAAAGGATCTTGAAAGATTACACGAAAACTTAATGTGTCAATATAGTTTTTTTATAGGTAGTAAGGGTATCTAAATGCGCTCAAAATTTGCTTGCGTGACGAAGACTAGACAGAAAAATAGTAACATACTACCAGCCAAAAAACATTTTTACAATTTGTATTTAAAACTTGTTTTAAAACTTAAATCTATAAATACACAATTTTATCTCTTATGCTTCTCCTTGCCCTTGCCTCTCGGGCTCAGCCCGAGAAGCCCGAGTGCGGGAGTCGCCACTGATATATACAGTGTGTCCGTAAAGTCATGGTGGGATTTTAAATAGCTATATTATTGCAACGAAACATGATAATGAGATGAAAAAAAGGCAAATTGAAGAACAACTCTAAAAGAATAACTTTATTTAACGTAGTTCGATATGGGCTCCTCTGGTAGCCCTGCAGACATCTAGGCGGTGATGTGTGTCCGTAAAGTCATGGTGGGATTTTAAATAGCTATATTATTGCAACGAAACATGATAATGAGATGAAACAATGCCAAATTTAAGAACAACTCTCAAAGTTGTATCTTGTAGTTAGTCTAGGCTAAGCTTAACCTTTATCTCGTAGTTAGTCTAGGCTGTCCACATGCCTATGTTGAACATGAGCGTAATAGCCCGAAAGTTAATGTTGGTGTGCTCTAGCACGAGATCGAGTGATTGGCCCATTTTTCTTCGCGGAACCCACTGTGACGTCACACAACTACCTCGCTATGTTGGAACATTTTGCAGTACCCCAATTTATTGACAATAATGTCATCTTTCAGCAAGATGGTGCTCCTCCGCACTATGCCAACGTTGTTCGAGAATTCCTTAATGAAAAATTTCCACAGAGATGGATAGGAAGAGGAGGATGGAAGCCATGGCCTCCACGCTCTCCGGACCTGACACCTTTGGACTTTTATTTGTGGGGTTACGTCAAGCAAAGCGTGTACAGTGTACCCATTAGGGATATTCATCACTTGCACGAGCGAATCACGGAAGCTATCGCATCCGTCACTCCTGATGTTCTTGGGCGTGTGGTGTGGCTGGAATTGAATCACCGCCTAGATGTTTGCAGGGCTACAGAGGAGCCCATATCGAACTACGTTAAATAAAGTTATTCTTTTAGAGTTGTTCTTCAATTTGCCTTTTTGTAATCTCATTATCATGTTTCGTTGCAATAATATTATTTAAAATCCCACCATGACTTTACGGACACACTGTGTGTATATATATATATATATATATATATATATATATATATATATATACTGTATATATAATTATAAATGACGAATTTGGCTTACTTTTCAAAAAAATTAGTTACATTTTCAGAAAATATATACTTGTACAGTGGCGCTCATAAGTATTCATACAGAGAAATATTTCAATTATATTTGTACTTATCTTTTTGTACCATGCATAGGATAGTTATGGGTACTTTTGCATTATCCTCCCAACACTAATTTTTTTTTTATAATATGGAAGGAAAATAAAATACGTTAGCAAAACACTTGCGGCGGGCTGTTTTTAACCTAACCTAACCTAACCTAATCCCAACACTAATTTTTTTATAATGGAAGGAAAATAAAGTACCATAACCAAAACCAAACCAACATTATATAAAAAAAATTAGTGTTGGGAGGATAATGCAAAAGAACCTAGTTATGAAAAGTTTACCATTCGTTTGGAAAATTTTAACAAATAGAAAAATTAGTTCAACTCCAATATACAATGTAAAAGATCTAAGAATTTCAGAAAAATAAAAAAGTTAAAATTTTTATCAGTTCTTGGATGTTTATTGATTAGAGACTGTTGCCAATTCGGAATTCTAGAATTTTCTCTGTGAATCTTCATGGAAGACGGATGACTGTACTGAGTGTACAAGTCATTAGTAAGCAACGGGACGTCGTGGTGAAGAGCTGTCTACAGATATTAAGCGATCTGTTATTGCTGCACACGAGTCTGGGAAGAATTATTATAGGAAGATAGAACAACTTCGAATTCCATTTCCGATGGTTGCTGCAATTATAAAGAAATGGAAAGGCTTTGGAACACTCAAAACTCTACCAAGGTGTAGACAAACTTGCAAAATTTCATAACTTACAGATAGATGGATTTAAAGAATGGCTGTTGCGAGTCTGCGAGCGAGTGCGGATCATATTTGCCAAATATTAAGACTGTCTAAGATCGATGTCTGTCCCTCTACTGTACCGCCATACATTGAGAAAGAATGGTCTGCATGGAAGAGTTTCACGAAGAAAACCTCTGTTGTGAAAAGTGCGCAAAGAAGCTCGTTTAAAGTACGCCAAAGACCATCAAAATGATGGATTTGCATTCCGGAAGAAAGTTCTCTGGACAGGCGAGACCAAAATTGAATTATTCGGAAACAACGAGCAATGGTATATTTAGCGAAAATCAAATCGGGGGGGGGGGGGGGGCAATCCTTCCTACGGCTAAACATGGTGTTGATTGTTTGTTTCTTTAGGAATGTGTTACTGCTTCTGGTCCAAGAAAGCTTGTTATTATCAATGTAATCTTGAGTTCGAAGAAACATCAGGAAATTTAAAAAAAAGTGTATTGCCTTCAGTTCGGGAGTTGCGAAGGGGTCATAATTGAGTACTGCAGCAAGATAATGATCCAAAACATAAGAGTAAGAACACCATGAAATGACTTCGACAAAAGAATTTCAAGCTTCTCGAGTGGCCCAGTCAAAACCCAGATCTCAGTTTACTCCAAAATTTATGGTTTGATTTGAAAACTGGCATCCGCAAGAGAAACCCTTCGAATCTGAACAAATTTTCTTTAGAGAAGGGGCTAAAATTTCTACCAAGATATACCAAAACCTTGTCGAAAAATACCAAAATGAGTCATTGAGGCCATTCGAGCAAAATGTGGACACACAAAGTATTAAATAGTTTTATAAGTAAATGTACGAAAATTTCTGCATTTTAACTTTTTTATTTTCCTCAAATTCTTTGATGTTTTACATCGTATATTGGAACTGAACTAATTTTTTTTATTTGTTAAACTTTTCCAAGCGAAAAGTAAACTTTTCACAACTATCCTACGCGTGGTACAAAAGATAAGGACGAATGTAACAGAAATATTTCTCTGTTCGAATAGTTATGAGCGTCACTGAATATACTCGTATATAAAATGGCGTAATTTGAAGTTTAGTATTTAAATATAATTACCGGATGCCCGTATATCTATAAATGTTTTTTTGGGTTTCGCCTTTATATGAAAGGTCTTCACAGTTCGAATGTCATACGAGGATATATGACGTTCTCTTATTCGTGAGTTCTTTACACGAAGTTCTTATTCGCGAATTCTTTACACGAAGTTCTCTTATTCGTGAGTTCTTTACACGAAGTTCTCTTATTCGTGAATTCTTTACACGAAGTTCTCTTATTCGTGAATTCTTTACGTCAAGTTCTTTACACGAAGTTCTCTTATTCGTGAATTCAGTGAAGGGTTTACATACGCTTACTATAACGTTTCTTACTGAAAAATGATGTTAACAGACACGAGTTTCATTTCGGGACTTTTTCAACTCATCGTAATATAGTGAACCTTTTATCTTTACATCTATAAATGAAAGGAATAAACCCATAATAAGAAATAAAGTTATTAGAAGCACAAGCCCTCGACTTTATTCTAAAATAAGGTTTTCATCGAACTAACAACATCTGAGAGACATTACATAAAATCAACAAGTTATTGGGGGTTAGATTAAGTTGGGTTATATTAGATTAGGTTAGGTTATTTTTTTAGTGTTGATGTTATATCACATCGACAAGTTGGGTATTGGCTCGTCTTCATGACGCGCCCTCGATGAAGACCTTAGTGTAGAGGGAAAGTTTGCGCTTCTAACAATTTTATTTCTTATTTTATTTTTATTTCGTTAATTTAATTTCTCGTAATTGAGAATACCCACTTAACAGCTTAACGCTTAATACTTAACATCAATTTCTCCTAATTGAGAATAGCCACTTAACATTCGTAAATGGTAAACTTTACTTTCACTTTATCTCGTAATAATTAAATAAATTTCGCTTTACCTCAACTTTTACCTTTTTTTTTTAGAAGAAAAGGTTGGTATTTCCTGAGATGTTTTTTTTTGCGTTCTCATTTTATTTTAGAAATTCGCAAATCGGATGCGTGAAAAGGTGCATAAGCGATTGTTAATGTTGAAATGTCTCAACCACGTTTTATTTTTGCATCTTCAGTTTTATTCTTTTAGTAATTTTATTTTAATTATATCTTATAATTTTTTTTTAGAATTATCTTTGCATTCAATTTTGTCAACACTTCCATAAAATTAACTTCAAAGAACATTGCTAACATTCTAGTACTGTATCTCTCTCTCTCTCTCTCTCTCTCTCTCTCTCTCTCTCTCTCTCTCTCTCTCTCGTTAGCCATAATCCACTCTCATTCGATCTAAAGAACTATTAGCCCCCTGTCTACATTTGAAGAAGATAAGAGATTGCGCGGATATGAGACTCGAATGAATCATTCATAAAACAGAAAAATACAGTATTAATAATGACTCTGCCGATGAATATTGTACCGCTCGTCGCTTAATGGCGAATCACGTCACATCCCCAAAATCCACCAAATTCCTACTTAGCGCAAATAGACAGAGTAAAACTTGCCTCCACCATTTGATTTTTATCTTTAATATCGCGGAACAATTCAAATTTTAATTCATACCAATAAAACCTTAATTTGAAGATGAGAAGATATCATTTTTGTAAGAAACCATCTTCATTCCATACCTTTCTATCAATTTACGGCGCGAATTAACTAAAAATAAGATAACCTTTAAACACACACACACACACACACACACACACGTTTGGCTAATTTACCTAACCGCAACATTTTCAGAGTTTCACTTGTGGATTTAGACATTTGACCTAATCTAAATAAGGTACTTAAATGAAAATTCTTCATTTATTTATTGATAAAAATAAATATTAAGTTATTACAGATTTGGGATCACCTGAAGATCAGGCCCCAGCCTTCTTTAGTTAGCTTTATAAGGCTAACTAACGAAAATATCACGACCTAACCTAACCTAACCAATCGTCAAGGGCGTACAGTAGGGTGGATCGATTTTACATTTTTTTCGATTTCCATATTCTAATAGAGACAAAAACTTGCGCATGCATGAGAAAATAGCCTCTGCAAAATCTTAGCTTAATAGGTAATCATCTTCTGCCCCCGGCAGAGCGATGAAAATCATATTTTAGTAGTCAAAAACGTATTTTTAAACCCTAGCCTAGAGTCATAAAATTTTGCGTGTGTGTTATTTCATGCCTAAGCAACGATATAAATGCTATGGGAAATATATAAATGCATTATTTAAGACAAAGAGCCGATCTGAAAATATGTATAAATATACATATTTTCAGATCGGCTCTTTGTCTTAAATAATGCATTTATATATTTCCCATAGCATTTATATCGTTGCTTAGGCATGAAATAACACACACGCATATTGAAATATTTTAAAAATTATAAGAAAAATACGTTTTTGACTACTAAAATATGATTTTCATCGCTCTGCCGGGGGCAGAAGATGATTACCTATTAAGCTAAGATTTTGCAGAGGCTATTTTCTCATGCAATGCATGCGCAAGTGTTTGTCTCTATTAGAATATGGAAATCGAAAAAAATGTAAAATCGATCCACCCTAGCGTACAGTTGACCTAACGATTGGTTAGGTTAGGTCGTGATATTTTCGTTAGTTAGCCTTATAAGGCTAACTAAAGAAGGCTGGGGGCCCTAATCTTCAGGTGATCCCAGATTTGTTCATTATTATTACAATAATTTTAAGAGAGAACATTACAGGGATCTCATTACAGAGTACAATTGCTAATTGAATTAGTAATATTTATTTAATTTAACCCTTAAATTTTAAGCTTTACTGGGCTCTTAGATTAATTATAATATATATCACTTCACGGGTAATTATCATTATTATTAATTATTATTAAATTATTAATTAATATATAAATATCATGAGTAAAAAATATTAATTTACAATACACAAACGAACTTATGGTTAAATATGGGAAATGAATTATGTATAGCGCATTATAGAGGGTGTCCCGTAAGTAGAGTTGCCAGACGTCCCGTATTTTACGGGACAGTCCCGCATTTGATCCAAAAATCCGCGTCAAAATCCCGCGTCAAAATCCCACGTTCAAAATGTCCCGCAAAAAATATTTTTTAAAAGCAAATTTTTTAGGGATGAACTGATTTAGAATTTCAATATTAATTAATTATAATAATTTCAATTTATTCACGATGTTTAATTGTTAAATATTATTGTAATAAAATTTTTCTAATTTTGTTCGTTGTAACCGTTGAAGAAATCTAGTTTCAATTTGAAAAAAAAATTGGTCTTAAAAAAAAAACCTCAGAAAATTTTTGTCCCTCATGGGCATTTGACAAATCTGGCAACCCTACCCGTAAGTCCGGTCTCATAGGAAAATTTGGGGCAAGTGTAGTTTACGTCCCACTGTGGTGCCTAGTGTAATTTACGTTCCCCTACATTATCCTAGTGTAGTTTGCGTTCCCCAACTTTGTCCGCCTATACCTAATCAAATAAAACGTTAAAACTAACGAAAATATTACGACTTAACCTAACCAATCGTCAATTTATCGACGATTGGTTAGGTTAAGTCGTAATATTTTCGTTAGTTTTAACGTTTTATTTGATGGATTCGTTTAAAAAATGTCTCCTAAAGATCCTAGTGTAGTTTACGTTCCCCAACTTTGACCTAGTGTAGTTTGTTTCCCCTTTTGCGTGAGGGGGACGAAAACTACACTCGCTCCGAAACTTTATTTTAAATTAAATTTACGAAAGTAATAAATTAGAACTAAAACAAATGTTCACATTGACGTCTTGTTTCGGGACCTTATTTTTGTTGCGGGTGGAATAACGCAATGGCTAATATGGAAGCGAGTTACACTCGTGAGGAAAAGGCCTCGTAAATAGAATAAAACAACTGACAGTTAATAACGAGAAATTAGACAAATAATACGGTACGTACATTTAATCCTAAAGTTAAAAATTAAATTAACCTAACCTAACCTAAGACAGCTAAACGTAACTTTCATCATATATATATATATTATATATATATATATATTAAGGTAGGTTGATTTTCCGCATTTTTTTAGATATCGACTTTGGAGTAGTCGAGATAGTCAGGGCTTAATATGATAATAACTGACAAAACATTTCAGATCCCTAGCTTTAACCGTTTTTTGAGGAAACCGTTTCAAAAATCGTCAAAAAATCGTACAAAAAATACCGCATTTTCGCAATTTTCGGCCGAAAAAAATGCTATTTTCATAAAAAATCCTGAAAAAAGTTACAATTTTATCGAAAAAAAGTAAAAAAAAACATGTACAGAGTCAAATAGACACATTTAGATCCCAAGATCATCATAATTTTCACTGTAAGAGCCCTTAGAAGCAAAGGAAGGCCTCATCTGGCGGCTTAGGGCTTTGGCCAGAATGTGTTTGTGCCTTGATTCGAGTCCATAAACAGTATGGGAAGCTTCAGATGTCAGCTTCACGGCCCTTTCAACACTGAGAATGTGAAGGCAGATCAGGCAGCTCCAGCTTGGTGCCATTCAGCAATGCTTCTTGAAGCTCCTGGTCAGAAAAGTCTTCTGTGAGAGCAGGTTCACAGATGCCACTTTGAGAAAGGTTGATTAGTTCTGACCAGTGGGTAGCTTCAATGTTGATGGCTGTGATCTTCTTCAGCCTCTTCTTGGCTGGCTTCCCACTTCTGAAAGAATAATAATTAATTTATTTTTTATTCCAGTTTAAGATTTAATCCCTATTAGTCTCAGAATTGCTGATTTAAATTAAACTTAAATTAAAAAAAAAAACCCGAGTTCTATAAATCCCCATAATTGAAATTTTTCAGAAAATGTGAAAAAAAATTCGATTATGGGGATTTATAGAACTCGGGCCTTTTTTTTATTAAATAAATCCCCATAATCAAATTTTTTTTTCACATTTTTTTAAATTAATAAATGCTTACCTGATGGACAGAATTTTCTTGAGAGCAGCTTCTCTCACTTCCAAGTCATCAGACTTCATCATGGAGTACAGCACATTCTCGGGCAGCAAGGCAAAAGCATTGTACTTCAGGTTCTTGAAAGCAACACCCTGGATTTCTTCAGACTGCTGCTTGATCCTCTGGATCATGTTGAAGATGTACAGCTGCTGATTGTGGAACTTGCTGTCCCTTTTGATCTCAAACCAACTGACTGCATACACTTCCACAATGAACTTGATGGCCTGGTAAAGCTTATCCTGTAGTTCTGGAGGGTAAGCACCTCTGGTCCACAGACACATCAATCTAATTGCCAAAGTCAACCATCTTGCGTGGTTTAATGGTCCAATTTTCCAGGCAGCAAATCTTGGGTTGACTTTGCTTTGCCCCTGGAAATTCCAAGCACATACTCCAAAAGAAGCCTCTGGTCGCTACTGAGATCATTCAGTGTCTCCTCAGCAAATTCCATGTCATCCAGGGGGCCACTGAGTTTGGTGAATTCCACTTGTGGCAGATCTTGGTAGTCAATTTCACAGAGTTTTCCCAGCACCAGTGAAAGCAGTGGGACTTTTGGTACTGCCATCAAGATGCTTGAAAACAGCTCTGAAAGGAAGCTCATTCTGATGGAGTGAACAGCCAATGGTGTGCAATTTCCGTTCAATTTTATTTTCCAGAGCTGTTACAAGGCCTCCCTCCCAACCAGTGTTTGTATTTGTGTTGTCAAGGAGGACAGCTTTCAGGGTATGAACACTGTTAAACTCCTCCAAGACACTAGCAACTTCTTCACCAAGAAGAACTCCAGTCGCACCTTTAATTGGGATGACTCTGTGAGTAAGATATGTTCCACTTTCAGTTCCCGGCTCCTTTGTGAAAGTCAAATGGTGCTCTTGTCCCTTTTCCTTTCTTCAGCTTAGTCTCCCCATTTTCATCCTTAACTTCTCTGTACAGCAAAGTGTCCTTGTCAACTTTCCCATCAACCCCAATACAGACTAACTTTTCCAGACCCTCTGTGCTTTCCATCACTTTTCACTTTCATTCTAGCTTTTTCCCTGTCCATTTTCGATTTATCAACTATTATCTGTTTCACATCAAGGCCAGGCTTAAGCAGGTCCATAGCTTGTAAGTCCAGGAGGAAGGCATTAGCAAGACTTGCCCCAAGATTGGAAGAAAGATCACCCCTGATCAGTTCCATGGCATATCTGGGGGTTTTCAAAAAGCTGTAACCTACACTTGGGTGCCTCCTTGGCTTGAACTCTTCAGCTTCACCACCAGATGGCTGAAATGAAAATAAAAAATAAATTACTAAAGCGAAAATGGGGGAAAATAGGGGAAAAAGTAGGGAAAAATATGGGTAAAAATCGACGAAAATGAGCGGAAATAAGGATAAATTACTTAAACGAAAATGGGGGGGGAAAAGTGGGAAAATAGGGGGGGGGGGGAATGGGTAAAAATTCAGGTAAAAAGTCGGCGAAAATGGGCGAAAAAAAGAATAAATTACTAAAGCGAAAATGGGGAAAAAAGGGGGGAAATAGGGACAAAAAGTAGGGATAAATTTGGGTAAAATGGGATAAGATATAAGAAAAAAAATATATTACCTCTCCTGATTCTCCTGAGCTGGATTCAAAAGAAATATCTTGTGAAGGTGTGGAGGCAAAAGTGGCCAAATCCACTTCCTGCTGCTGTTGAATCTGGCTCTGTAATCTTTCTGCTTCAGCTACAGCCCTCTGGTCTCTCTTCACAGCAGCTTTATCCACAGATCCCAGCTGGAAAGAGCCCTTGGGTCCTATTTTGGCCCTCTGATCTCTCAAGTATTTCCTCTCCTCTACTGGAACCTGAAATATTAAAGTATATTAAATAGCGGATCTAAAATAAGAGATAAAATCCTGAAAAAAAATTGATTATTAATTTCTATTACCAAGGGGGGGGAAAGAAGATTACAGGAGGAAAATGCGGATATTTTTCAATTACAAGCATTGAATTTCCTTCCATTTAAAAGGCACCTAATCGCACTAAGTTAGGCCAGTTAAAAGTTAAAAAAATAATAGCATTACCTTCTTACTGGGAGGACAAGTGCAGATTATGTGCTGTGTTTGACAATTTTCTTTCTTGCACTTCACAGCATTGTCATCACAGGGACGAACAGGTAGCTTACAGGTGCAAGCAGAAATGTCAAAAAGTTTATCCAGCTTTTCCTCCAGATTCTGCTCCTGGACTGTAGAAAGAGATTTCCTGTTTATCTCTTTTGCTTTCTTGAAGCACACTTTATCCACCAATTTCACTACATAATATTCCTCATACAGGGGCAGCCGCGGGTTCACTGCCTGCCAGATCTCAATCACATCCTTTGCTATCATTTTAGCAATATCATAGTCTTTCAAGTCCGGGTGGTTCTTTTGGAGGAAATAACTGTACTGAATAACTTGGCGGAGGGTAGGAGGCTCTGTTTTATCCAAAGGGGAAGGCTGGCCACTGAATTTTTTGGCACTCTCACTTCGAGTTAACACTGCAGACTTCCGTTTTTTACCCATTTTTATGAAATATCTGAAAATAAACACAATTAAATGAACGCATCATAAAATAACTTAGTTTAATACACATTTTATAGGTAAATATCATTAAAAAATACAAAATAATACACTAATAAACATCTATAATGCATTTACAATAAGTTTCAAGCATCGTTTTGTTAAAAAAGCCGAATTTTAATTGATTATTTTGATGAAATAGGGTCCGATATTTTGTTTGTTTACATTGCGCGAATGCCGCGCGCGCGATTTTACGCGTAAAATTCGGCAATTTTACAACTTAAAAATAATTAACAATCCTCAAAAAATACAATCATTTTCACAAATATGAGTTGGTGCAACGTTTTCTATACATTAATACCTTTCTATCTAGACTAGTCCAAGATCACAGTTCCAAAATCAACCTACCCTAAATATATATATATATTATATATGATGAATAAAACCACGAAGGAAACACAGAGTGGTGCTCAAGCGCTTTCGTCTAATGACATCCTCAGGAAGACGAAAGCGCTTGAGCACCACTCTGTGTTTCCTTTCCTTCGTGGTTTTATTCATCATAGGGTAAATATTTTTCACGTGTTACTTTCGTGAAATAATTTATATATATATATATATATATATATATATATATATATATATATATATATATATATATATATATATGATGAATAAAACCACGAAGGAAAGGAAACACAAAATGGTGCTCAAGCGCTTTCGTCTAATGACATCGTCAGGAACACTGAAGTACATAAAAAGGTTAAGCCTATATATAGGTTACAGAAAGAAAAAAGAAAAATAATAAATAACATACATACACACACACACACATATATATATATATATATACATACATATCTATATATACAAATACATACATACATACATATATATATCCATTTGATCTTGTGCTAAAAATCGATATTTTTCCTTACAAATCTGTACGCCTCACTGGTAATCCTTTAAGGTTTTAATTTTTAATTTTTAATTTTTACTTCTCTGTTTATTGTATATATATGTATGTATGTATGTATGTATGTATTTGTATATATATGTATGTATATATATATATATATATATATATATATATATATATGTGTGTGTGTATGTATGTTATTTATTATTTTTTCTTTTTTCTTTCTGTAACCTATTATAGGCTTAACCTTTTTATGTACTTCAGTGTTCCTGAGGATGTCATTAGACGAAAGCGCTTGAGCACCATTTTGTGTTTCCTTTCCTTCGTGGTTTTATTCATCATAAATATTTTTCACGTGTTACTTTCGTGAAATAATTTATATATATATATATATATATATATATATATTATATATATATATATATATATACAGGGTGATCCAAAAGTTCCTTTACCGAGATTATTGAATTTTAGGTTGTGTGTGTGTATTGTTTTATATTTCTTTACTATATATACCTTTCAACCTTTCAAATGTTCCGTGCGATAATTCCTTATTTCACCAAGATCAAGTTTGTCGCTCCTCCTATATATACTATATTAATGTTTTTCTATTTTCAGGGTTATGATATTGATAATGGGAGGAGGTGACAGAAGGCTGACATTAGATGAAAAAATGTTCTTAATTGAAGAATTGTTGGGTACAGGGAAAAAATCGGCCATAGTTCAAAATCGTTTCCGCTGTGCTTTTCCAGCTTCAGTCCCGCCATCTCGGCAAACTATGCATTCCTTGGCTGCAGAATTTCATTCATCAGGATCAGTTGCTGATGCTGCAAGATCAGGACGACCGAGAACTGGTAGAAGTGTTACAAACACTGAACACGTACGACAGGCGTTTGAAAACAGCCCGAGGAAATCTCAAAGAAGGGCATCTTCGGAACTTACAATTCCTCGTTCTACCTTACAAAGAATAATGAAGAGCCTCAACCTCAGGAACTGGAAGCCGCGCCTAAAGCAACAATTACCTAGAAGTGTTACGTGACATTATTGTGCCACAGTTACGGGGTTTACAAAATTTTTAGTCCATAATTTGGATGCAAGATGAAGCTCCGCCTCATTATGGACGAAACGTCAGACAATTCTTGAACGAGACATTTGATAGATGGATTGGAAGAAGAGGATATGGGGGTGTCTTGAAAGATAAAGTGTTCCATTCCAAACCTAGAAGTTTAGAGCATCTCAAAGACAGAATAAAAGATGAATTCCAGGCTTTGGCAAATAATTAATCAAGAACTTTGCAAGAAAACATGTCATTGTGTTTATAAACGCTGTCAAGCTTGTATACAACAAAATGGAGACCATTTTGGACATTTAACTTAGCCTGTGCATTTCATTTTCATTCATTCCCATTCTTGTTGCAATTACATTTGTTATTTGGGTGAGCATTGTTTGGTAGATCATAAATATAAAAGTAAAATATGTTTTTTGTATTTTTCCTAGTGAAAGCTTCAGAGTGTTGTTACCAAAAGTTCGGTAAAGGAACTTTAGGGCCATCCTGTATATATATATATATATATATATATATATATACACACACACAATATTTTGTATAATTTTTTCCTGAATTCCAGCGATTTGCTTCATTTTCATTCGTAAAATGAAATATAAAATTCTTACAAATACAAATATGACCTCTCACCTTATACATTTAAATGGTTTCATTTTATTTTTTGTCTTACACACACACACACATATATATATATATATATATATATATATATACAGTATAACTATGATAGAGATTCGTATACGTTAGTAGGAATAAGGGGTGTAACAAAATTCTTTACCGGTTTTGGGAGATTTATCTGTACTTTTGACAGATGCTATCAATGTAGCAATTTTTGATAAATTAAACTCGGAAGATGGTCCGCAAACTCGGCCGTTATTCGAAGCGTCCGAGACCGAAATTCAAGAGAAGCGTTGGTCAGAGTAATCAAAAAGGTTTTGCGAAGCATCGAGATTGACGAAGAATTGTTTAGTCGACCCCAGCGTTCCTTTCAAAATCGTGTTAAACTGGATTGGAAGCACAAAAAAGGAATATTGATTGTTGCTAAGGTTTATCACGTGTTTTTTTTTTTAATTTATCAAAATATTTTTCTCTTAATCCTCAATAAACAGTAAAGATTTTGTTACCCACCCTTTATATAATGCGCGCGTGGTTCGTATTATGAAGGATCGAACCGCTTTTAGGTTAAATACCAACAAGTTTAGTCGAACCCTAAATCAGTATCATAAATGGGAGGAGTTCTTTGCCTAAAAGCAAATATATGTTATATTTTTGTTAATCGAGTTTCATTACATAAAGTCCATCTACGACTTTCTTCTCTTTTTTATTGTTGTTTAGTGCAAGAAACACTATCAACTCGGTATGGACAGATAAAATCTTAGATTTTGCGGAGTATGTTGATAATGAGCGAGGAGGGACAGAAGCTGCTGCAGCGACGAGGCCAGACGAATACGGACCATTGCGTTAATTCCCGGATTATTGGTAGTCGAACCCACGACTTCACTGTCTTCACTAGCTTTGGACAGTATGATGGGATATAGGAATATCAAGATGATGCCTATAATACCTCCGTTACAACGTAAGTAACAACATACGGCTTTTGAATTCGAATTGCGCAGGGTGTCCATAAACTATCTTTACAAATTCAATTTTAATTGAATTTGTAAAGATAATTTATGGACATCCTGTATATTATACGATGTTTTGCGCGTAAGTCGCGCTAAAACATCATAAACAGACGATTATACTAAAAAACAAAGACACGCAAATATTTGAAACTACTCGTATGAATTATATCTAGTCCTTATATAGCCTACTTGAACCTCGTACCAATTTTTTTTTCATCATGGACGGAGTAGCATCGGAAATTCTTTCATTGTACGCCTCTTCCCTTCATGACACGATAAAGGGTTTAATTTCATGCAGAAATTTGCGAAGCTTCGAAAACGACGTTGGCCCTTACACGAACGAGTAAGACGGGTAACTCATTTTTATTTCATTTAATTCATAGGAATTTATGATTCAGGTGCAGTGCATTTGCAGTAGAAAGGCGACTACGGCTTCGAATAACAATGTTTAGTAGACCTAAATCAGTTAACCGAAGAGGGGAATCATTTCCATCATTGGGAACTGAGACAGCGCTAATGATAGCATCGTTCACTCTGTCTGCATAAGAAACTTGTCCATCATACCTCGTTTACATACTCTATAAACTATACCAAAAATGAGTGATACGCTACGCTGTAAAGACGCGTGTTAACGTTAATAAACAAGTATTTGGAGCGAGTATTAGATTTGTATCTTAAATTTAAGGCTGTTTCGAGACTCGGTTCGTCTATGTAATGAAAGTATACCGAAAATAGCTTCGAATTCCGTTCTTCCTCCCTCCCATTTGCATATAATAAAACATTATTTAACATACCTTTATTTTCCTCTCACAACCATTTACATATTACGCATAATATAATCATAATGTTATAACCTATATACAGTATGGTTTTATAGTGTAGCGCACACACACACACACACACATTCACAGACATACACCACACGCGCGCTCGCTCGCGCATTTTCGCATAAGCGAGGTACCAACAGTTTTAATTCTACATATTAAAAAAATAGCTTTACCTAACCTGACCTCAGTGGTATCGAATTTGTAAAAGTGGCACCAACGCATTTGCGGGATCGAATAGCATTTTGATAAAAATTAATAATAGTGAACAATTATTTTGTTTTATTTAAAAAAGAAAAAAATAATCAATAAATTCCAAATAGCCTTTTATGCCATGGATAAGTGGTTTTGGTAAATAGAAACTGTAAATAAATCGATAAATAATAGTTAAACATGGAACTAATTCGTGTAGCGTATAGTTTCATTAGATATTTATATACTTGGGCGATTATTTATATTAGCTGAAATCTATATTGGGATCCAAATAAATCTAACCTAACCTAACATAACTTACAAAAAAACACTTACGCGCGGCTGTATGCTCTGTTAGACAATTTATTTGGAGTCTAATATCGATTTTGGCTATTAGAATTAATTGCCCGAATATCTAAATAGCTAATAACTATACGCTACACGAACTAGTCCCACGTTTAGCGTGGGAAAGCAAAAATTCTAAGGTAATTACTTTAACCTAACCTACCAAAAACCACTTACAAGTGGTTGTATGCTTTATTAAAAGTTTAATAAGCAAATTATTTTTTTAAAATAAAACAAAACATTCGTCCACTATTGTTAACCTCAGCCCAGCACTTTTAGTGAAGTCTAAATAGTGAGGTTTGTACTACCTAATTTGTTGTAACTTATTCCAACCAAAACTAACATAATCAAGGCTAATCAGAACTAATATAGGAGGTATGAGGTATATTAGTACATTTTTCTGACACTAATAATATTTCTAAATTATTTTATAGCCATTTTTTTTAATGTTCCAAAGTACGGTAAGTGTTATCTCACAAACTACAAGTAATTTACCCAGTACATTTACAAATTATCACACACACACACTCGATTTTCCTCATACCTAGTTGCTACACACACATACACCCTCTCTCTCTCTCTCAATCTTTATATATATATAAAATGCAGCTTGAGAATTGAGAACGAGTGGTCCATTATTTTATGGTAGTGTAAAGGGTAAAGGACAAGGTATGATAACTTTTTATTGGATCGATCATAACTGCAATGATGAATGTTCAAAAAACAATCCTGTAAAATTTAAATTTATTGCGAAGATAAATGTTCTATTCTGAAGGACAAACACAGACAACCAATGACGTCAAGAGTGGGCGGAGCTAAAAATATAGTCAAATAAGGAAACCAGTCGCCCAATTGGCTACAACTGACCTTCTTCATTTTTTTCAATATACTGTGTGTGTGTGTGTGTGTATATATATATATATATTATATATATATGCGGGTGTTTCTTCATTGTATTTCGTTTCTTTCGAGTGTCTATATAACATGAATTTGCATGGAAATTTTACGCGTAATGGTTTTAAAGCGAATATCACTTATAAATTAAATAAGATTTTTAATTTCAAAGCCAATTAGGCTGATGTTATTTCTCCTAATTTTTGCTGCACTCTCCAAATAATATCAAATATGACCATAAAGCCTTTAATTTGTAGGCGAAAAGCATGAAATTAAAAAAATTATGAAAAATATAAAGCGAAAGTATGTAACACAAAATTGAAACTATTAATCGGTCTAAAGTACTTTACTCCCAAATAATGACATAAAATTACTTAAACTGATATATATATATTATATATATATATATATATATTATATATTATAATATATATAATATATATATATATTATATATATATATAGTGTTCCTGAGGATGTCATTAGACGAAAGCGCTTGAGCACCCCTTGTGTTTCTTTTCCCTTCGTGGTTTTATTCATCATATATAATATATATATATATATATATATGAGAAAGAGAGAGAGAGAGAGAGAGAGAGATTCAGGAATTGAAGCTTTGAAAGTATTAAATACTTTAGAAAAATTAAAAAAAAATATGCCCTTTATGAAATTTTATTTTTCAGTTAAACATTTTTTCACAACTACGCTTCTACATCTGTTTGCCTTTCTATTAATACTCTCTCTCTCTCTCTCTCTCTCTCTCTCTCTCTCTCTCCGTTTCGGTGACATTCAAAGAGTTGGCAGACACATACGTAAGACAGACATCCAATTACAGAAAACACGCTCACACACTTGCCTGCCTTGTTAATAGACTAGATAAGTATTTTGTAGAAATACATAATTTCCTAATGAACAAAAATAAAAAAAAAAATTGCATGACATGGATTAGGTGAGGTAAAGTTGCGTTTCTGCCGTCACTCTTTCTTTTTTTTTCCTCCTTCTCTTGGTGGGGTGGGTGCGCGTGTGAAGGGTGGGGGCATGGTGTGAAAAATATTATTTCCTTTCTCAACTCCTGTTTCAACCCCTTTCCTGTAGAAACCTTCATCACCTTGCCAGCGTGATGGCTTTGCGCGTACATGGGTGTAGACATGGACAGTTTACTTAATCCTTTTGAGACTAGACTGGAGTGGGCCATGGGGTCTTCGATAGCCCGATACCTCTGTAAATAGAGTTGTAAATATTTTGTATAAAATCAAAACGTATGTTGGAGATTTTATGACGATACCAAGTATTTTACTTACTTTATGTTACTTTATGCGAGTTTGAACGACGGTTCAGGATCGACCTGCGCCAACCCTTCTGCAGCATCCCGCTTCATTTGCGGGATTTGGTGAAGGAGAGAATTGCTGTCTGATCTCCTCCTGCCCTCGTAGCCAGCCACGCATGGCTAGTCAGGAACTTTGCACGGAAATCTGTCCAGCTGGTTCTTGAAGTTTCTTGAAGAAGTTGATATTATTATGTTAGTTTATACAATGATGCTGTCCAGTGTACGGTTTCTATGTATACATAACGTATTTGTCGAGATAGTTTATATATTCTTTCCTATAAAATTTCCTTGCCTACTTTTCCAGGGTGAAGATATTTTCTTCAACCTTTTTCCGTACCTACCTCTGGCGGGGAGGAAGCGGAGGGTGAGGAGAAAGCCTTTTGCTTTTCTATCCAGTTTTCTACTACTGCTAAAATAATTTAAAAATGTACTAGTTTAATAACAGGACACCCCTCCCCCCCCCCCCCCCCCCCCCCCCCGAGTGGACCGAAAGGTCTTTCAGGGTTTCTCTTGTCTTTGTAACTCGTTGTAACTCTTTATTTTATCTCATTTTCCTTATTACACTTATGGAAAATATAACTCTATTGATTTTCACTCGTAGAAGGCAAGGAAGATGATGTATGTATACCCGTCCTCCTACCCGCTGCATCATAATATATACCCAATACCGATTAAATGATAAGAAATCAGTTAATTGTTAAAAGAAGCGTCGAATTCGGCGATTTCACTTTTTACCGATGAAGAACGTTTAAAGAACTCTGAAGAACTCTGAAGAACTTTCAAAATCTTTTATTGTAACGCAATATCGAGCGGAGAAAATTGTATTGCAGTAAATTTGAACATCTTACGAAGGAATCAAGAACGTTTATCTTCGTTTGGACTGTCTCATAGTTCCGATTTAACGATCTATTTCTTTTTAATCAATCCGATATTTGCATTTAAATCGAGGATTCATATTTCGTCTGACTGGACTGATTGCAATCTCTTCTACTTGGTACTTACGACTGTTGTTAAATCAACTTATTTAGATTAAAATTATATCATAAGGTTAAATGTTAATTAAATGTATAGCAGCCCTCATCCCGAGAGAGAGATATATATATATATATATATATATATATATATATATATATATATATATGGTGAATTTTTTTTTTTTTAAGTATCTGATAGTTTAAAAGTTTTGTATTCTTTTATTAACTGAAATAAAAGCACGAACTTTTACTGTACCTTCTCTACACATGAGGAATTAGTCCCCTAGTGCAAAACATGTTCTATGTGATGTCCTCTCAGTTCGTTAACTCTTTGCACAAGAACAACAAAATTTGCAATGTTCTGACAGAGTATCTGTTGAAATCTGAGAAATTTCTTGTCCAGTTCATGTTTTCAATTCTTCTATTGTGTGTAGATTCTGTTTAAACACTATCTTTTAAATAACCCAAAAGATAAAAGTCCAGGGCTTTAGATCTGGTGATGTTGGTGGCCAAAATATTCCTTTATCATAAACCGCAGGAAGTCTGTTGGACAGGTCCGTTCCGTCGAAAGTATCATGAACTGAGAGGACATCACATAGAGCATGTTTGCACTGGGGGACTAATTCCCCATATGTAGAGAAGGTACAGTAAAAATTTAATGCTTTTATTTCAGTTAATAAAAAAATACCAAATTTTTAAAGTGTCACATGTTTAAAAATTCACCTGATGTGTGTGTGTGTGTGGTATATATATATATATATATATAGAGAGAGAGAGAGAGAGAGAGAGAGAGAGAGAGAGAGCAATTTTGTGCCATGTTCTCCGAGGTATTACTGAAATACTTGTGTTAAAAATGAATGGAAAATGCGCACTTGGCCCCATAAGGGGTTGATAAATATAGACCAACTATGAAATGAAGCCTTAATTGGCACTTGAACCAACGTTACTTTAATTTGAAGTTATTAATAAAAGCTAAAATGTATCTCAGAGACAGGAATGATATATATATACACATTACTTTGGGTGATGATTCCTTGCGTGTATTTGATTATATTAAATGAATTGAGCGTCTCAATTCCCTCCAAACAGTGTTCTTATCTACTGAACGTAATATAATGTTTATATATGTTTTCATAAACGTTTACGAATGTTTAGTATAAACGTACAGTTTCGGAAAAAGTTCGCCTAAAATTATAAAATTTCTGAAGCTCAAAAAATTTCTAGTTCGTAATATTCTATTTTTCTCGGAATATTTTAGTCTTTGTGGTGACAATAACAACATTTACGAAACAATACCCAATACCAATTAGTAATTTTTTTATGTTTCTAAAAATTTTATGTTTCTAGGCCCAACTTTTTTCCGAAACTGTACATTTGTTTGCCGCGAATTTTTGGAAAACTCAAGTTTTACTGTGAAGAAAATTATCGAGGTATCAATATACGAGTAAATAAACCCAACAAGAAATGGTACGTTTAGTAAACGCAGTTTATAAAAAGTCAGTAAATTTTATAAAACGCCAACGTTTTACGAAACGTTAATTAAATTTTATAAAACGCCAACGTTTTACGAAACGTTAATAAAACTTTCTAAAAGTTTATAAAACGTCAATAAACTTTTCTACTTCCGAAAATATTTATTGTCATTTTTCAGTCAATTTGATAAATTTTAAGGGCAACACAATAATACAAATCCTTATTGTAAAAATATTATACTACAACAACTTACTGTACAATAATTTTTAGAAAATATGGTTATTTCTACGCAAGTAGTATGGCCCTTAAGCTTTAGGCTTTACTGGCTCAAACTTGTTTAAGTTATAAAATCAAAATGGAGAAAAAAATCACAAAATTAAAATGCCAGACCAAAGAATAAAAATCTGATGACTTCCAAGTAAAAATATAATGAACATTCTTCATATTTATGAAAACAATTATGAAATTTAAATTATGGCAGAGGTTTGCCATAAAAATTCTTACCTGAACTTCATCATCCTTCCTGATGGGTATTGATCGAACATTGTATTCCTGCCTTAATTCTTTAGACAAAGGTGCAGACATAAAATACGACGAATATTGAGGGTGCCTGGAGTGTCTAGCACGGTTTTCTTTCTTCGAGAGGAGGAGTATAATTTATTCAGTTTTCATTTTACCTGATGACAGAGTTTTTGTTACTAAAGCTACTTGTTTGTGGGAGTATTGGATATTCTGAAGTTTAATTTAATAACCAAGTTAATATTATAGTTACTTTATGCCAAACCCATCAAAAATGGTGACCTTCAATTCTCATGAAAATTTGGGGCACATGAGAATGTTCATTCTGTGTCAGATCAATAAAATGTGGGAGAAATTTAAAGGAGCTCTTTTGATTTCATAAACTTGCCATGTCTTCATATACAGTAGCCATCAATGCTGTGGCAGGTCACGCAAACCCACCACAACATTTGACATTTCCATTACCCTTTCCAGCCAGCCCGTATGGGTGGAATCATAAATATGGCTAATCTGGCATCTTCAAATTTATAAAACGTAAATAAACTTTATAAAACGTCTATAAATGTCAATAAAACTTTCTAAAAAGTTTATAAAACGTCAATAAAAATTTATAAAACGTAAATAAACGTCCTAAAACTTCTATAAACGTCAATAAAACGTTAATGAAATTTTACTAAACGTCCCATTTCTTACTGGGAAAGATCGAAGAAGTTTTCGATAAGTTGGACCAAATTCAGGTAGAAATAAGAGAAAGGGATTTTTAAAGAAAGGTTCATTACACGCGCTTATATTTATCCGCTCGTAAGCAAAGACTTAAAAGAGAAGCAGAAAACAGTAAAAATATAAAAAGATACGGCATTCTTTTCTGGTGTAGCCACTGATGACAGGAAAAATTATGAAAGAGAGGTATGGGAAAGTTAAATAAAATAAAAATATATTGATAAGAAACGCTTTAGTTTAGAGCTCATTCACACCATGCGTATAAACTATCTCTATATTCAATCGCTTATTAAATAACGAAAGTTTAACGGAATAAGAGGATATTTGTCACGTTACACACGTAACCAGTCGAAACAATTGAGCCTTTTAAGGAACTTTGCATTTAATTAAAATTTCCTTTTTCTTTTTGTTTTATAAAACTCGCCATTGTTTGTTCTTAAACTGTTTTATTTATCAAATATAATTAAATATAATTATTTAAGAACTCTGCTTAAAAGGAATGAGTTCAACAGGTCTAACTGGGAGGGGACTTCGCACCACTTGACAGCCACCCCCACCAAACCTAAGACGAAGTATGATTGGTACCACCCTAACTTCTGTGCTACATCGTTGTCACGTCTCATATCAGTACTGCCGTAAAAAGGAAGAAACGCGTAAGTCCATTTGATGTAGTTTCGAGAAAATGCCTTTCAAAGTTTAGCGTTGAAAAATCAGCAATTCACTTGTTTTGCACTAATTTTTATCAATGCATAATAACTGCGCACTTCATTTCTTTTAACACAAATCACTTTATCATTACGCATATATATATTGAGCGATTTGGCGCTTACGCGTTTTTTCTTTGGAAGAGATGATGTGATTTAGTAGAAAAGGACTTACGTTTTTCATTGATTTAATCAATATAAACTGGACTTGCGCGTTTCTTCCTTTGCATTGAGATGTAGAAATGGTTTACCGAACTCACCATGGTCTTAACTCAACTTTGACCAACGTGCGATTTACGCTTTTTTTCCTTTGCACGGCAGAATACCTCAGCGAGGTTAAGCTGGATCTGTTCAGCAGTGGCGGATTTAAGGTGCGCGGGGCCCTAGGCCGGTTGGAGTGCGGGGCCCCAAACTACGCAAAGCTAGGTTAATTAACTGAAATGAAGATTTACACCCCCATCCCCCAGTGGTGACCTTACGGGGCCCTCAAATCAATGGGCGAGCGAAGCGTTAAAATAAATTTACTTTTTAAACAATATTCAATTTATTGATAATTAATTAGCCAATGACCATTTCATAGTTGAACATTACACATTTGTTTTTTTGAAGCTTAACAATAAAAAATAACTATAATAATACACCATTAACAAAAAATAACTATAATAATACACCATTAACTAAAGAGAATACCACTTGACTGACATGCAAATGATGCAATGAGTGGGTTTTGTTTATTGCAGGCAATTTGTACGGTCACTTAACTATTTCTCAGTCAAAAAAGATTTTTTTCTAGCCTTCTTACTTGCAAACTGTTGATGACATCAGTAAATCAAGCACCCTTAATTTCTCATGCTCAATGCTCAACAGGGTGAGTGAAGACAAACGGTCCTGCCCCATGGTGTTTCTTAGATAATTCTTGACTAGTTTCATCTTGGAGAATGATCGCTCCCCAGTGCAGTTTGTGACAAACATGCAGAGATAGAGTCGTAATACATTTCACATTAGCAAATGTTTCTACCATGTCATGTCCTGTGAATTATCTCATACATTTCTAGTTCAGGACTTTTTGCAGCCTTTGCACCACCTGATGAAGGAGCACTTTTCAGGTGAATCTCTTGGAATGGATTTCATAAGGTGTGCAAACTGCAAAAGCTCCGACTCCAATCCAGCCTCCAAGTCCTTAGGATATGAAGACACAACCTTTTCAGCAGATGCTTAAGCTCAGTGTTCGTTTTGTTTGAGATTTCTGATAAAAACCCAAATTTCTCTCGAAGGTCGCTGTAAGCAGCAATGCGTTGTTGTAGGGCAGCACAGAGCTTGTCAATGATGGGCAAGAATGCCAGTCACTCTAAACTTGTCTCTCCCTGTCAGCATAACATCCTCCGCGGAGTCTAGTTCATCGTGGTGACGCTTGCGCTTCCTAATACGCTGCGTGTCGGCGTAGTATGCATCTTACTCGTCACATCACAGGGATCACACTTAGCCATAGATTTTGCTTCAAAGTCATCAACACTGGATCTCAGGTCTTTAGCAAATTGTAAAGAGACTCTAGCAGTGTGACAGCTGTGTTGAGGGAGAGCCCAGATTTTTGCAGCTGGATACTGCTACTCTGAAACCTTTCCAATACTGTATCCCAAACTTCAAGAAGATCACTGTTTCAAGTTTTTTCAAACCTTTGAGAAGACCACTTGCTTCAGCTCTTGTTTCAGCTGGCTGATTCTGATCTGAGAATACTCTTCCAGAACAATGATGTTTTCTTTGTGTGCTCTACTGAGAGCAGCTACAGCATCTGCTCGTGCTGACCAACGAGTGTCTGAAAGTATTTTATCAACTTTCAACTTCTTATCTTTATTAGTCTCTAGTACCTCACGGTGTCTCCTCCAACGATAAGTAGATGCAACAAGAAGGAGTACATATTTTGTACCAGAGCAAACAATGACACTGCAGCAGGACAGCTTTCTGCAGCACACTTAGCCACCAAGTTTAAGGAATGAGCCACATGGTATGTACTCAGCTTCACTACACTCATTCTTGATTATCTGTTGGGTCCCCAGATATTTACCAGACATGTTGCTGGCATTGTCATAGGACTGTCCTCGGCAGTCGATAACTGGAATGTTCTTCTCTTTAAGAAAATCAAGAACAGTTGTAGCAATATCTCTGCCAGTGTGGCTTAGCATGGGAATAAACTGCAAAAACCTTTCAACTGGACCTGTAGTAGGCAGTACATAGCGGATTGTAAAAGTAAGTTGATCCATGTGTGAAATATCAGGTGTGGAGTCAACAGAAATTGAGATTGAGAAGTACTTTGCTGTTTTTACTTCATCTGTTATTGAGGACATAACCTTTTCTGCCATTATTCCAATGACTTCCTCAGAAATGACATGGGACAACTAGGAAGTATGACCACTACCTTTGTTTGCGTGTTTCTTGATATGTGCTGCCAAGAAACTGTCGTATGTGCTCAGCAGCTCTAGAATCCCAAGATAGTTTCCATTGTGTACTGATCCAATTACTTCATCTTTACCTCGAATGGCTAGCCCGCGTTCGCAAAGTAGCTTTAAAACATCTACACACCTCCTCAATACTGCTTGCCAGTACTCGCATTCACTTTCATATTGTTGTACTAGATTAGAGTCAATACGGGCACCCGCAGTCTTTCGATATATCATTTCGACCATACTTTTCCTGTACTGATCTGACCTACTGTGAGATTCTATGACATACCTAGCGTTTTTCCAACCATTGAAGCCAGTTGTGAATGAGCTTTCCACCTTTGACATAAGCTTGCAAGCAAACAATACACTTTACCAGTTGTTTTAGAGTAACAGAGCATTTAAGATTAATTTCTTGGCCAGATAATGAATGAGTTCGAGTGAATATGTCTTTGTACAATGACGGGTTCTGTTTAGCTCTTTCACAGCTGACTCTTTGAAGTCACCATCACAGTGTCGACATTCTGCGCTTCCCTTTTTCAACCAATAGTCACACACATTTTCAGTAATTATTTTAGGCATAATCCAGATCCGTTTCAAATCCTTGTTCAGTACCGGTATTCATAACTTTCACTTCCTCTTGTGTCTCCTCACTGTCACTGTGTTCAGGTTCAATTGCGCTACTACACTAGGTTCAGTACTAGTTGTGGCTTCTCCAGTTTCAGGCGTAATTGGTGTCTCTACTGATTCAGATTCAGTTTGACCGGATTTCAGTTTGAGTTTGTGATTTTGCGATTCAGATACTGTTGGATATGTCAACCATTGAGTTATTTGGTGTTTTTTTACTCTTTGGTTTACGTCTGCCTTTTCTTGTCGTTTAACAGAGCCAGCTTTTATTTCCTCCCTTGATCACGATCACGACTTGTTGATTTCTCCATTGTGCCTCAGTGCAGCCTCACTGCCTTATCCTGAAACATAAAAACATAAAAAACAAACTATTTACACTTGACCTCGGTTTAGTATTAATTAATACAGTTTAATAATTAATTAAATACAGAACACCTAACCAGTTTGTCGGTGAAAAAGTCGCTTTATGGGAAAAGTCGCCAGCCCGACCCAGTGGCGACTTTTTCCTTAAATATGTACTAAAATGTATTTATTATGAAATCTAAGCTAAACTGACCTAACCTAGCCTAAGTACTTTCATATAAAAAGTTATTACATTAATTTAACATTTTTCAACTTATTTATGTTATTATAAAGCTGACTAAAACTCCCCCATCCCCATTTATTGACTGGCGACTTTTTCGAGATACGACTTTTACCATTACTTACCACTAAACACACTCACATGTGCACTCCACAGCGGCCTGAATAGAACTAAACTCCCGCCAGCAAAGAGAGTGATACCATAATTATCACTAATCATTAATCAATTGTATTATTTATAGTGGAATCCAACATTATAATTATATGTGAGGGCGCGGGGCCCTCACAGGCGCGGGGCCGTAGGCCATGGCCTACTCGGCCCCCCCTAAATCCGCCACTGCTGTTCAGTTGTTGGATCCGTGCTCTTCCTTTGCGTCCAGATGATGTAGCGACCCGTGGCTGTGGTTCGGATACTATGTTGAAACTGTAGATCTCGAACAACCCCAAACATATTATTATTATTATTATTACTATTATTATTTCCCTACCTTCCTCGCCTGGATACACACAGACATTATTATGTGTCAAATGCAAGGAAAATAGGTTCCTGACTTATTCAATTAACAAACACAAAATAAAAACTCAGAGACAGGTCATAAACAAAAATAAGAATACATCGAAAATATACAGTAAATGTTTCGTACATCTGACTAAGAATAAAGTGCTTATTTTTCTTGTAATTTAGCCTATGATTCTATAATTCTACTGCATTCCCAGACAGTTTCCCGTACGGTAATTATTAATTAGTTATTCCTAAATCAGAAGACCTTCACTTGTAGTTTGGTTCTACGTTTCAAGTGAAACTTATAGCCAAACTGGTAATGAATGTTCGTTGAATTATACATTTTAAATGCTTTTAAAATGGAACACAAAATGTATAATGAACGTTTGATATAGAGTTTTAGAGTGTACCGTCAGTTACAAAAGTCACGATACACTGAACCACTCTTACTTTACGGCCCAATGTATGTTAACTTTGCCAACTTTAGGCCTGAGGTACCTTCAACCTTATTTTTTATTAAGACTATTTATCTCTTGAATTCCTTTTCAATGAGAAGTACTGCCAGTATGCTAAGTGTATGTGTGTGTATATATATATATATACGAACCAGTGAACCATTGTGTTACTTCTCCACTAAAATTTGTGAATGTGCCAAGATTACGCAGTTACAATCTCATCAGATAAACTGCAATACTTAACTAGTAATATTACATAAAATATATCTTCAAAATTTTCTAGCGACATCCGGCACTGCCTTTATAGTCCTACGGCAAGCAGTGACCTTGAAGTAACGGGTATACAAACAACCGAACGAACGAGACCTTTAAACGTACGAACGAACGAACGAACGAGTGAATCTTAACCCCATAAATTGCTCAAAATGGCTTCCAAAGGTCAGGTAAACGCCCTGAAATTAGAAATGAAGGATCTAGCAAATAAGTATAATTCCCTCTTTGACTTAGTGCACAAAAGTAATAGTGTAATCAAAGACCTTGAGGCAGTAATAAAAGTTGTACAACATAATAACGAATTGTTAAAGAGGGACAATGCAAAACTGGAATATAGAAATATGGAGCTCGAAAAGAGCATTCAGTATGCACACGACGAGATAAAGGATCTTAACTCTAGTCTAAACTCGCTTACTAAAAATAATCGTAGCATGGAGATGATAAAAAACGAGCACGATTCAATTAGGAATAAATTAAACAGCCTAGACGATAATTCACGTGCCAATAACTTAATCATAATGGGGGTATCTGAAATGAATAGAGAAACAAACGGCGAAACGAAGAAAAAGGTGGAGGACATAATAAAAGATAGACTGAATTTGGGGAATATTAAGATCAAAAGTGCTTTTAGATTAAAAAAAAATTCCACCACAAAAAGCAAATTCTAGAGTTAATGACACGACTGAATCTAAGACGCCCACTTCAGCTATAAAAGTAATATGTGAGGATGAAACTCACAGAGATTTAATACTAAAAAACAGAAGAAAGCTGAAAGGATCAAAAATCTTCGTCAATGACGACGTATGTGAGGAAACACGTAAAATTCGTAAAGAAAAGCTCCCTAAACTCATAGAAGCGAGGAGACTCGGGAAAGTTGCCTACTTCCTTGGAGCGAAGTTAATTATTAAAGAAAGAGAGACTCCTCCACGCGGAATACTTCGGTCAAAGGAGTTCACCTTGTTAGTGAAGAAGCATTCGAAGCTATGAGAACTACGAAAACGCCAGCCGACAGTCGGCACACAGGAGGCCTGCGAATAACTCCGCATACAATCTCAACAGTCGACTTTCCCATTCTCGGCTCAACTGGGCGGTAACCCTTATTCCCGTATTCTGTATTTAGTGAAATTGTTTGAGAACTACTGTTAAATGGCTTTCATCGATAAAGACTTTCATAGTATATGTGCCGATATTAATCATTTCAATTCATTACCAAAAATTCTGTATCCAGTTTAGAGAATCTAGAACAGGAATCTGGTGTAGGCAATTGCATGGTCTCATCGATAGACGAGTTTAATGCCTTTGTATTACAAAAAGATATTTATAAAAATCTTTCAGTGCTAAATCTAAACATTCGAAGCTTACCTAGGAACTATAACTACTTATTGGCCCTTTTGAAAACTTCTACGGTCAAATTTAGTGTTATAATTCTCACGGAAACCTGGTTAAATAGTAGTATTAAAAACCTATATAATATAGATAATTACGTTGCTTATCATACTGTAAGAGATGGTCAGATTGGTGGGGGTATCTCTGTGTATGTGCATCAAACTTACGACTCTAACGAAGTATTTTCTCTATGTAATAGTGACAATGAAAACCTGATTGTGAATATAAAAGACAAAAGTAATGTATATTCTGTCCATGCAATATATAGACCACCTAATACTAATATCAATAGCTTTTTAATTCACTTAGATAACATGTTATGCAACTTTCATAAATCGAATGCCATAGTTGCGGGAGACTTCAACATCAATTTGCAATCTGAAGCAATCTCTCATAAATTTTTAAACTTAATGAATTCTTTCTATCTTAGTCATTCTATTACCAAACCCACTCGAGTCTGCAGCTATGGCAATCGAATAACAGAATCTACGATTGATAATATATTTGTAAATAGCAATGCCCTCGTAAATTCTGGAATTATAACCACTAACATCAGTGATCATTTTCCTACTTACGCTATATTCAATAACATTGTTCAGGTTGCGGACAAAACAACTATTGATTACAGAATATTCTCAGAGGTTAACAAAAGAAAATTTATTGGGGCTGTAGAAAATACTCGACTTGACTGTGACGAACCTTTAAATGACCCAGATCATATGTTTCAGTTCTTCTATGACACCTTATTCCATATTTTTAATATTTGCTTTCCTTTAAGGAGAAAAACAGTTTCGCCCAAAAGTGTCGCAAATCCATGGATCACTCCAGGAATTATCACTTCAATAAAGAACAGAGATAAATTATTCAAATTGCAATTGCAGAGCAAAATTCCTAAAATACAATATACTCAATACAGAAACAAATTAACTAAAATAATCAAAATTGCAAAATATAACTATTATAACAATCAATTTTCCAAACATAAAGGAGACATGAAAAACACTTGGACAACCATAAACAATCTTCTCGGAAAACAATTAAGGAAAAATTCATTAGAGAAATTAAATATTGATAATAAAGAAATTACTGATGATACTGCTATTGCAGACTCTTTAAATGCACATTTTACTTCAACAGCGGATAAGCTTCGCTCACAATTACTAAATAATGATCACTCACCTCTAGAATATATGCCACCCACCCCACTAAATTCATTTTCTTTTGTTCCTGCTACCTCTACTGAGGTCCGAATATTATTGGTAAATTAAAAAATACAAAAAATAACATTCATAACATTCCTGTACCTATATTGAAACTTGTTAAAGATAAGATATCTGTAACTTTGGTTAAGATTATCAATCAAGTATTTCCAAAGGAATATTCCCATCAATGCTAAAAACTGGTTGTATAATACCCCTTTTTAAAGGGGGTGATCCTACACTAGCAACAAATTACTGGCCGGTGCGTTCATTATATGTGTTCAGCAAAGTTTTTGAAAAAATTGTAAAAAGTAGAATGCAGCGATATTTAGAATCCTACAATTTATTATCTCCAAATCAATATGGTTTCCGTAATAATAAAACAACAGAAATGGCTATTTTAAATCTTATGGAAATTGCAAATATAGCTAAAGAGAACAAAGAAATAATGATATCAATACTTATGGATTTGAGTAAGGCGTTTGATATAGTAGACCGTAATATTCTACTTAATAAATTATATTGTTACGGCTTTAGAGGAGCAATCAGTGATTGGTTTAAAAGTTATTTGTCCAATAGATATCATTTTGTGTCAGTAAATAAGGTTTGCTCAACTAAAGTGCTTGTCAAATATGGTGTGCCACTGGGCTCAGTTCTGGGTCCACTGTTATTTTTATTATATATAAATGACCTTCCACGTTCATCTGATATACTGAACTTCATAATGTTTGCAGATGATACAAGTGTCTCTTTCTCTTGCAAAGATGTTAATACAGCTAAGAATATATTTCATTCAGAATTCATCAGTGTAATGAAATGGTTGACCAGCAGTAAACTCTTCCTAAATACCAGTTAAACAAATTTCATGATATTTACTAATAAAAGAAATGTATATCTTGATGAACTTAATGTTAATGAAATCGCTATAAAGGAGTGTACTGTAACAAAATTTCTTGTTGTAATGCTAGATAGGAATTTGCAATGGAGTGATCATGTAAATTATATCGCGAAAAAGATTTCAAGGAGCATTGCTATAATGTTTAAATTTAGAAATGTAGTCCCTAAACAAGTTTTATTGACTCTTTATCATACTCTTGTTCTTCCTTATATAACGTACTGCACCCTTGTTTGGGGAAACTCCGCTAACAACGCATTGAATGGTATCTTTGTCATCCAAAAACGAGCAATAAAGTTATTATCTGATGCTGATTTCCTTGATCACTCTAGTGCATTATTTAAAGAGCTAAGCCTACTAAAGCTCAACGATATAACCAAACTGGCACATTTTTTTTTATTTACAAGTGTAAGAACAAAATCATTAATTTACAATGGATAAATAGATATTTTGTAACTCATCAAGAAATCCACCCGTCAGAACAGAAATAGATCAAAGCTTGTTATACCTCAATTTAGATTGTCTTCATTCCAAAAACTACCCATTTTCATTGGATTGAAACTATGGAATGACTTACATGCCGATATAAAAAATATTGTGAATGTAAATTTCTTTAAAACCAAGTTGAAATCCCAATTAATAATGGCATACTAACAAAAATGTTATAATGTTATAATATTTCAGACCAACAAAGACCTTAGGATCCACTCATGGCTGGTCTATGTAACTGTGTTCGTAATTGTGTATTGTGTATGTCCTCCGTGGTAGCGGAGAGGACTTGCAATTTTACCTGGGTCCCGAACCACAAAGCCTTAATTTAACTACCTTAAACTATACCCAATCTATCAACATATGCGTCTAATCGATTTTTAAACATGTTTATAGACGTGCTACTAATTACTTCTACCGGCAAACTATTCCACCTATTTACTATTCTATGCGTAAAAAAGTTTTTGGCAACTGCTATCTCGAACTTTCTTCTTGTCAACTTACACCCGTTATTTCTAGTCCTATTATATTGAGATATTTCGAAAAAGCTATCTCTCTCTACGTTATCGAACCCATTCATAATTTTGAAAACCTGGATTAGATCACCCCTTAGCCTCCTAGTCTCAAGTGTAGTCAATTTTAACTCCTTAAGCCTATCCTCGTACGACTTCGACCTAAGCGACGGAATCATCTTAGTTGCTCGTCTTTGAACTCTTTCGATTTTGTCTATATCTTTTCGCATATGCGGATTCCAAAATTGGATCGCGTACTCCAAATGGGGTCTAACTAATGATTTATAAAGAGGAACAATAATATCGCGCGATTTGTACTAAAAATTCCGAGCTATAAAACCTAACACTTTGTTCGCTTTATTGACCGCTGCTGTACTTTGTTTCGCTACTTTTAAATCACCAGTGACTATAACTCCTAAATCTTTTTCCTGCTCTACGCTTGCTAACTCCTTCCCTGACACAATACGCGAAATTACCGTTACGCGAACCTATATGTAAAATGTTGCACTTATCGACGTTAAATCTCATTTGCCATGTGACTGACCAATCAACGATTTTATTCAGATCTTCCTGGATTTTCTCATTTGCCATGTGACTAACCAATCAACGATTTTATTCAGATCTTCCTGAATTTTACCTCTATCTTCGTCATTAATCGTCCTACCACACAACTTCGTGTCATCCGCAAACTTTGAAACTGTACTGACTAGGCCGACATCTAAATCGTTAATATATAAGAAAAAGCAAGGGGCCAATACAGAACCCTGAGGAGCACTGCTCGCTACATTAGCCGAAGACGACTCCGCTCCATCAACGACCACCCTCTGTTTCCTACCTCGCAACCACTCTTCTATCCAATTTATTACTACACCCCTGATTCCATGAGCCTTAGTTTTTTCAATGAGTTTTTTGTGCGGTACGGTGTCAAACGCTTTCTGAAAATCTAAATACACTACATCAACCGCCCAATGACTATCGTAAACTTCAACCACGCTTTGAAAAAATTCTAAAAGATTAGTTAAGCAAGATTTGTTTCGCCTAAAACCGTGCTGCGTATTTCTAACCAAGTTATACAATTCTAAGTGTTCGAATATACGATCCCTAATTATTGATTTCAGTAGCTTACCTACAACAGACATTAAACTGATTGGCCTATAATTTCCCGCCGCACCTTTATCGCCTTTCTCAAAGATAGGTGTTACGTTTGCTAACTTAAAATTATCTGGTACGCACCCCTCAGAAATAGACGCATTAAAAATCTTTGTTAGCGGCACAACAATGCTTTCTTTTAATTCTTTTAGTTGTATGGGATATATGGAATCCGGTCCCGGTGATTTATGCATTTTCATTTTATCAATATAGCGCATTACCACCCTTTCACTACAATATTATCCAAAGTATTGCCATTATCAAAGGGTATTATGTCTATGACCGTAGGGATATTTGTTGTATCTTCTATAGTAAAAACTGACGTAAAAAATTCGTTTAGCAAGGTAGCCATTTGCTTGTTTTCAGAAACTAGCTCTCCGTTAAAATTTTTTATCGGCCCCAAGACACTTTTTACTGGATTCCTATTGTTGACGTATTAAAAGAATCGCTTGGGGTTTTCTTTGCTGTCACGAGCTATGGAGATTTCAAATTCGCGCTTGGACTTTTTTATTACACTTTTCGCTTCACGCCTTAGAGATATATAGTGGTTTCGTAACCACAAATTGTCTTTATCGCACTATGTAGCCTATAAGCCCTATTTCTACTCTTTATAATATCTCCTACTCTAGAAGTAAACCACAAGGGCTTGTTGTTTACTTTCGCACGCTTAATCTTGTACGGTACACATTCCTCATTTATAGTCCTAAATACTGTTTCAAAAGATTCCCACATTAGTTTTGCGTTGGAGATCCCCATTACGTTTTCCCAATTGACGTGTGACAATTCATTTCGAAATTTATAAAAGTCTGCATGCTGGAAGTTAGGAATTTTAGTCGAATTAGCTGGTTTCGAATGACTTACTGAGAGGACAAACTCTACCATATTGTGATCGCTATTGCTTAACGGTTCCTTGAAGATCCGTGATTAGCCTATCATCCGTAGTTATTACTAAATCTAAAATACGGTTCATCCTCGTAGGTTCCCCAACCTTTTGAATAAGAAAGCTATCCTCGAGAAAATTAACTAAACGATTACCTTCCGCGTCTCCCTGCATTGTATCGTAATTCACATTGGCGCAATTGAAGTCACCCAGGGGCCATAACTAAGGCCTGCTCACTACCTATTATTCTCTTTAGTTCACGATATAACGCTTCGTCCGTATCAGCCGTTTGATTATGGGGCCTATATATAACGGCAACAACAATTTTGAAATCGTTCAATTTAAGTTCTGCTATAGTCGAATCTATCGGTTCTTGAATTCTGTGCTTTACTTCTATAACGTTCGCAATACTATCTTTGATATACAACATAACACCGCCTCCTCGCCTACCTATTCTGTTTTTAACAAAAAGTCTATAACCTTTAATTTGATACTCCCCTACAAAGTCACGTGTTTCAGTGCTAAGCCACGATTCATTTATCGCAATTAAATCATAGTCTTTACAAGCAATTAAAGAAAAAAAATCGTTTATTTTATTTCGTAGGCTACGAGCATTTAAGGATAGAACCTTCAAGTTGTTTGTAACTGCTACACCTTCGCGAGCGCAGGGGAAATTTGAGGAAATTATGCCGGGACCGTTCGAGTTACGGCAGCCTGAAAAGAAGAGACAGTATTATGAAATAGTCTTCCGAAACGCGCAGCTCCAACGTCATTAAGATGAAGTCCATCTCCGAGGAACAAGTCTCTCTTGCCGTAGAAACTGTTCCAAAAATTCACAAAATGCACTCCTTCTTGTTGGCAAAGAGACTTTAGGTTATTGTTGATATAGGTCGCCTTGCTGTAGAAATCGCTCCGTTGGATAATTCGAGGAAGTATACCTGTTAATATCCATTAATATTGTTTACTAATTATTAATTTTTTGTGTGTAATCTAGTATTAAAAACACATTTCTTGGGATTGTTCAGTTCTTATCTCTCATGTATAATATTGGTTTCTTTGTATGGTATTGGTATAGTGCCTTCAATGGTGACCTTGTATTTGTCATGTCAGTATTGATAATTTAAGATTAATACATGTTTTAACTATTAATAATACTTATTTACTTATTTATTTATTTATTATTAATTAATAACAACTAGCTGTTTATTTTTAATAAGAGCTAAGTAAAGCCTAAAGCTAAGGGCCAAATTAAATAAAATAAATTGTCGAGCTTCACAATTATTCATGTCATTGTAAATTGAAAAGAATGTATTTATTTTATTATTAATAAAGGTTATTCAATTCAATTCAATTCAAATATATGATACACACTGACCGTGCATGGAACAAGGAACTCTTCTGGGAAAATTAAATCCACTATAGTCCGAATAAGTAATAGTAAATGACAAACACTATAGTTTTTTCTTTTTCATGATATATATATATATATATATATATATATATATATATATATATATATATATATATATATATATATATATATAGGGTGATCCAGAGAAATGGGACCCAAAAGAAACCCCTGTAACTCTTAAAGTATAAGTCCTTTTATAAAATCATACGCATCATTCGAATCGAAAGAGGATAGTTACAAGTTTGTACAGGATTGTATAGGTTTTGACAATATAAGACAAGATAAGATACAAAACAAAATAAAAGTGTTAGTTAAAACTAACCCTTCAAGATGACTGCATGGACTGTGGAACAGCTGCGTTTCATAACTGAGCAATATTATGAGCATGGAAGTGTAGTTTCAGCTCTTAGAAGGTGATTTTGACATCTGAAAATTTGTCTTGAAAGATCTTTGAGCTGAAACTACACTTCTTCCATGCTCATAATAATTGCTCAGTTATGAAACGCAGCTGTTCCACAGTCCATGCAGTCATCTTGAAGGGTTAGTTTTAACTAACACTTTTATTTTGTTTTGTATCTTATCTTGTCTTGTATTGTCAAAACCTATACAATCCTGTACAAACTTGTAACTATCCTCTTTCGAATGATGCGTATGATTTTATAAAAGGACTTATACTTTAAGAGTTACAGGGGTTTCTTTTGGGTCCCATTTCTCTGGATCACCCTTATATATATATATATATATATATATATATATATATATATATATATATATATGTGTGTGTGTGTGTGTGTGTGTGGTTGTGTGTGTGTGTGATTATGCTTCAGTGACAACTCTGATGAGACTGAAGTGTTTCATATCTTATTCACTATACTAGTTGATCCTGCACAAAATGCGCTATTTGTGTTAAAAATTTAAACTACACACATCCGTAGTCGGTCCATCCATACATACACAGTCGGTCCATCCATATACATACATGTATAATTCATCCATCAATATATACGCAGTCCGTCCATCCATATACATACATGCATAGTTCATCCATCAATACATACACACATACATACATACACAGTGCGTCTATCTATCCATTACTCTGAAATATAGCGATACCCTCAAGTCCTAGCATAATTGATTTTCAAATACGTAAAGGGATTTTGAGGAAACGACAAATGCAACATGTCCGCTAGTTTTTCTTTATGTAGAGTTAAATATAAATTGCAAAATAATAAACACTTTAAAAATTATTTAAAGATAGTACCATAGGCCTAAATTTCCAAGGAATCATACTTTAATTTTTTTCTTTCCCATTTTATTTTTAAAAAATTTAAATTTAGGCATACATACCTTCTTAAACGAAAATAATCTTGTCTAATTTCTGTCGCTTATTTGACAACAGATCAAAAAATACAGTGGATGGTATATTCAATCTCCAATAATCACAATTTTGCCTCATGGCAAAAATGTTCTTGTGATGAGAAATTATTATTTTTTTTAACAATTACATAACTTCGGTGGAATTCCAGAATCCAGATGCAGTTCAGATAAATTCACAATAGTTTAGTAATATGTTAGGTTAGGTAAGATTAGATTTGATTAGGTTATAGGTTAGATTAGTTAGTGTGGTTAATTAAGTTAAATTAGGGTAGGTTGGTAGGTTAGATTAGTAATTGGGCATATGGACTCTGTCTCTGAACTGCGTCTGAATTCTGGGATTTTACCCATAACTTCTCTATAACTAAATATAACAAATTTAATATTCATCACGATTCGTTATCTCCGACTTTAACAGGAAAAATTGGATGCGGTGCCCAGTGACTTTGGCAAATATCTAATATTAACAATCTTCTACAGATCTACAGAAGCTAAGGCTAATAAAGACCCTAAGATCACTCTTATAACGCTTCTTAGAGGGAATGCAATAACGTACAACATATTAAGGTAGAAATGCAGTCTTATCGTTTATTAATGTGTTTCGCAAATTTTCTGTATTCAGGTTTCTGTTTGAACTAGTGATGCGAAATTAATACAAAAGTCTTTTTACATTAAAACAAAACTAAAATAAGTTAAAGTAATCCGTCTGAACTGACACAGGGAACCCATAAGATAAAAGGCAAGCGACTTATCAAGGCGTCGAAAGCGGTCAGGCCAGTCAGGCTTTGGCCGGACCAATATTCAGCTAAACCATAGGTTTGATTATTTATAGTCGGTCATGAGATGAGATAAATCTTCAACTACTTTTGTTGTTTGCTGTAAGTATGTTTTTAGTGAGTATGAAATAAATATAAAATGCATCAGAATTCAACATTTTTCACCTGGATTTTATATTTTTCCCCAAGTTGGCCTTACCAATGTTAACGTGCTTCCAACAGGCCTGTTTATTGGAGGTCTAGATGCGCTAGGCTACACAGAGGCGCCATTTTGTGGGGAGGCGTGAGGGGCGATTGCCACCCCCAAGCTCACCAGGGGGGCCTCCAAGGCCCTCCAAATGATAGTTCTTAAAAAAGGCACCTAATATTTTGTGAATTACCAATATAATGAAATTCTTACAGTTAAAAACTTTTTAGAATAATTTGAATAAAATAATGACAATGAATTATGACAAAAACAAACAAACTGAAAACTCTCTGTGAGTAAACGTCTGACGTCACAGTAAACAAAAAACAAATAATTTGATAGTAACTGTAAATAACCAGTCTAGCTGATACCATTAATCATTCTTGTTTATATTAATTTGATTATAAAGTACATTGTGAGTAGCACTTAATAAATTTTGACATGTGAGGGGCCTCTCACTGCCTTCTTCGCCCCCCGCCAAAGCCAATTTGAAATGACGCCCCTGAGGCTACATATCCTATAACTAAAATCCTAATGTTTAGATGTTATTTTAAAGAAATAAAGCTCGATAAAAATAAAAGTTATATTATATTCCAAAGTGATGAGATTGATAAAGGTAATTATGCTAGTATGATTTCAATAAATAATGTACGATAACAACTTTAAGAGTGAAACTAAACAGCCCACGGAAATACCGACTAGGGAAACCCAGACTTTGGATCACAGATTACAGCACAGATGATAGACCACTAAATAAGGTTAGGCTTTGCCGAACAACAGACGTTGCAGGAACTTTCTAAGAAATATTACAAATTACACTTTTTCGACCATTCTTTAGAAAAATTCATAACAACGGCTGATTGCTAAGCAAACTAGTTCTTATGGAAGTGATCTTTCTGTTATTACTTAATCTGTGCTAAATTTTTATATTTTGTGTACGCACGTCTATGGTAGTGCCTCCCATTAAAGTGATTTAAAAAATGAAAAGTAGATTAACAATACAGTACCATAAATAGAAGTATGAGAAACTAAGAAATAGCCCTGTAAAATATTTTGTTCAGTATAGGTGCTTTTCAATAAGAAATTAGTTTTCTAATGTATTTCATGTGTCTCCTGTGTAGACTATACGCTCTACTTTTATTTTAGATAGTTCTCACTTCATTTTACTGTATTTAATGAAGCAGTAGACATAAATGTTATGAAACCATATTCAAAAGTTGAAACATTTAGCCTAGTCTTGACCAAATTTTATAAGCCTTAGCTATAGATGGATCCTCCATGAACGTAGGACGATCTCTCTTTTATTTAAATTTTATATTTTTATTTTTATTCTAAATGTTTTGCCGTTCAAAACTGTTTATTTCATATGCATTTTATATTTTGTATTTTGAGAGAGAGAGAGTTACAAAGTTACAGGCTAACAAAAACCCTAAGATCCACTCTAGGCTAGCCCAAGAAGGAAGTAGAAAAGTTAGAAATACCAATGAAAAAAAGCAGAGAAAATCTTTTTCCGGCAAGGAATATCAGTGGAGGGTACCTGTATCTATCCCGGTGTATTTGTCCCTTATGGAGATTGAAGGTGTTTCGTGGGTGATCACCCGTTATTGCTACATGGATGATTATATTATACGGGGCACAAAACAATCAGAAGAATCTTCCTAAAGTAGGGGGAGGCCTAAGTTTAGGAGGAAATTAAAAAAAAACATAAATACACACACATAAATAAAGAGAGAGAGAGAGAGAGAGAGAGAGAGAGTGTATCATGAAATCCCAAACATAATTTCAGCTATCTAAATAAGTGATGAAATTAACATTTAAATATGGAAATATTAGTTGCACTATGATAATCTTAACACAGTAACACTGATACTTTATCAGTTCAAACCCATCGATGTAAATGTTCTAAATATAAAACATTGAAGATACCGCGAAGACAATCGTGTTTATTAGGAAGCTGTTTTGTGTTTACATTATTCCAAAACATATTTTGAATGTGTTGAAAGAAAACGTTTCAAAATTGAATTTGTAAACAATTCGACTCTCTTTATTAAAAATGTTTCTATTTGTTTTGTATACTTCTTCGAAATTAAACTTAGTTTAAAATTTACATAAATAAATTGAAAGATGCATGTAGGGATGTATGAATCAAATAAGGGGCGTAGTGGAAGAAAGATGCTAATTTAATTTTAACTATTAAATTAATGCTAATTAAAAATTTTCTTAATTCCAATACACCCTCAACTCCATTGCACCGTGTATAAAAATGCAAATGTTCGGTCTTCCGTATGTACTGTAATAAATATACAGCTATTTAAACTCGTTTCAAAATATGTCAATACGAGACTATCAATTCAGATATATCACTAAGTCAATGCGGAAAAGCGGAGCTATTTTCTGATCGCATTTCTTCATGGACTTCCTGGCCTTGCGCGGAATTCCTAAAGAAACATTCTCATTTTCACCTTTTGAGAAATATTTTATCTGAAATGACGAAACATCTCCATTTTTCAACACGTTAATGAGACGATTTCTCCTCCGTACTAACATACAGGGGGAGGAGGAGGAGATCCGGTGCCACTGTACCCGAGAATTTGATACAGTGTAAATTCTGTTACATAAACAGGCAGGGAGAATATCATATAACAGACGGGCCTTATAGATTAACTTGGAATCGGAACTGCGGGTCGATACATCATCTGAACGCGGAGGACTGTCTCCCATCCAACTACTGAACGGACCAAATGTCGTTAATTTTGCCGATAATGCGGTAAGTGGTGCGTGTAACGACATGGCCACTACGAAGCCCTTTTATACTGTCATTAAAAGGTATATTTATTGTAGCGTAAATTCTGCTACGACCTTTAATTCAATAATGTATCAATTAAAAATAAATTTCCTCAAGATGACATGATAACTTCAATGTATACGTTTCGGACAAATGTTTCGCATGTCCCCTAATGTTTCTGATTAACTACTATTTACTTTATCTTTTCTTTAAATGAATTTTATTAATTGTTTTTCGAGAAATGGCCATTTTATTTTTTTAACAAGAATTAACATTTTTCCTATAGAATTATTTATATAAGAATGATTTATTTAAAATTAAGTTAATTTTTTTTTCAGGTTAAAACTATGTTAAAATATCACTTGAAACTGTTTTTATATAATACGAGTTTAGAATCTTATAGTTTCTGAAATATATTCAGTAAATATTTAACCTTGAGCTAAGAAGCGTACTCATAATGCCATTTATGTAAAAGAAATGAGGGTATGATACGCGTGCATGAAACATAAAGCAGACATGGTATACATATATAAACCCGAGAGAGAGAGAGAGAGAGAGAGAGAGAGAGAGAGAGAGAGAGGATTAAATTAATATGCCGTGTGACTGACTATCACATGTTACATTTCGAGTTTAACCTCAGACAAAGATTTATTAACGGCAGAGCACAAATCCAAAGTCCATTAAACGTTTTTTTAAGGGGTTTGGTTTGCTTAAAACACGAGAAAGGAGGAGCCACGAACCACTATTGAATTCTGCTATTTAGAATAAAGCTGTCACTTCGTGGCTTTGTGGGATTTTTAATGGTTTCATTGGGCTTCTCTTTAATCGGGACTACTATCGTTCAATGGGTATTATAGGTTTGGGGCAGGGATGATATTCGTTTCTCTCCCTCTCTCTCTCTCTCTCTCTCTCTCTCTCTTTCTCTCTCTCTCTCTTTCTGTGAATACTTTGTAGAGCTGTAAATATTTTGTATAAAATCAAAACATATTCAAGGTTTTCGTGACGATACCAAGTGGTTGATGCGGAGTCGGCACAAGTATATTATTGGTTAGTTTATACAGCGGTGCTATTTAATGTATGATCTCAATATGCATGACGTAATTGTAGAGCTAGATTATATATTCTCCTCTTTCCTGTAAAGTTTCCTTAGCTACTTTTCCAGGGTCAAGATATTTTTTCAACCTTTTTCTGTACCCTCCAGAGGGAGAGAGCGGAAGGTAGGGAGAGAGCTTCATGCTTTTCTATCCATTTTTCTACTCCCGCTAGAATAGTTAAAAACTGAATCAGTTTAATAAGAAGAACCTCCCCGAGTGGACCGAAAGTCTTTGAGGCTTCTTCTTGTCTTTGTAACTCCTCGTAACTCTCTCTCACTCAATATACGACAAGCAATTAATACATAATTGCATAATGTTTATTACTTTCAAGTACAAAGTATTTTTTACGGGATGTATTTTCTTCCACCAGAAAATTATTATTATTATTATTATTATTATTATTATTATATTATTATTATTATATATATATATATATATACACGTGAAATGCGCTACGGAAAATCTTATTAAGAAAAACTTGCACGAAATAGAGCGAAAAGAAGTCTCCTTTTTTTTACCTAAATATGGATGTTGTTACAATGAATATGCATTTTTATTTACCTTTTTTTCTGGCTAAGATTTTTATACACGACCATAAACTCGTTTCATATTAGTTCCTTAGTTCCTCTCTCTCTCTCTCTCTCTCTCGCTCTCTCTCTCTCTCTCTCTCTCTTTACCAGCCAATTCTGATCACCTCCAATCTCAAAATTTATATTTTTCCTCCCAGAGAATTACAATGGTTGCTTATACATATAATTTTACGCAGTGTTGAAATATAGGATTGCTGTTGATTGCTGTTGATACGCGTACTGATGCACAGTAATATATTTGCAGACAATTAAAACAGGAAAAATGGATTCACAAACGGGTTTCGAACATATATTTACTTATAGATGAGTTTATAAGCTTATGTATACCCGTAAGTGTCCAATATATATATATACCCTAGGAACAAAATGTATACACTGCTTATTGTTTTGTTTACCGATATTGTTTGTAAACAAATATATTTTGATTGGAACTTTTAAGATGTACAGATATATTACATTAAATCAGTCTTGTATATTCGGTTACTCGATTTTTTTGTTTTTGTTTTGTTTACATCGTTTTTAAAACCGGTTTTGTTTATTAATGAAATAATAAAATAAAAATTTAATTATAACTTGGCTGAATTTTAGTAACGAATATCAGATTCATGTTAGTGTACGTATATATTTGTATGCTTATATAGACTTCACACACCATTAATACTTCGATGAAAATATATTATTAGAAAATTATTATGTACAGTATATATATTTATATTCGAAAGTACTCGGAAGGATTGTTTTTTGTTTCCTTTGTGAGTTACTTTTAATATAAAGTGTCCTAGAAATAATTTAGCAAAAAATACTGCTATATTTTTTAATAATCAATATACAGTGTGTGTGTATATATATATATATATATATATATATATATATATATATATATATATATATATATAGATAGGTAGATAGATAGAGAGATACATCGATAGATAGACAGATATATAATAAGTAAATAAATAGAAAAATCCAAAAATGTTAAGTTGGGTGATTGACGTGTCCAGTCCATTCTTTCGGTCCACCACTGCCTGTCCAGCGCTAAAACACATTAACACGAACGGGATTCACCAGAAGTTAACGTTTGGTGTGTTGTGTCACTTGACTGCAAAATCGGTCCATTTGTCTGTGACGATTGTACCATGACTAGAGCTAACTATTTTAACACACTACAGACAATTTTTTCTTTTCAAACTAAGGGTTATTGGGGTTGACACGAACAGTGTAAATTTTCACGAGATGGAGTGTCTCCTGACAATACCGTTGCTGTTGGAAGCATTTTAGATGCAACCTTCCTCAGCGCTGTATAGTGTATAAGCCGTGTGATGGACCGATATCATAGCCACCTCAATCACTCGACTTAATCCCTTTGGGTTGAAATCAGAAAGTTACTGGATCCATTCCACAATACCACCTTCTAATGGAGCTCGAACTTCGAATATTGTGTGTGTGTGTGTATATATATGTGTGTGTGTGTGTGTGTGTGTGTGTGTGTGTGTGTATGTATATATACCAATTATTTTTGTATCATTATTCCTCGGACACCCTGTAGTTCACGTATTTAAATAGTGAAATGATCCCATATATATATATATATATATATATATTATATATATATAAAATAAGCATCTTAAAAAGTATGACAGGTAACTACTTAATGAAAGAATGCGGCCGTGTTTTATGCATTAACAAAACATACGTATTGATCCTTTTAAAGAAAAACAAATATAAGCGAGCGAATCGAGGCAGGCACGGAACTCAAATAAGATAAATAAAAAAGAAAATTGGGTGCTAAGTTCACCACATCCAAATATTATAATTACGTTGACAAGGGAATACCCGCATATAAATGATGTTTGCGACCCATCTTTCAACTTTACGACCGCCAGTTCTACCCTTCCTCGATTGATACTCTGGCAAAGCGTTTCGGACATTTTAATATAATACGCGATAACCTAAAATGGCCGTACATTATGACATGTTTGTAAACGTGACTAAAATAGGATTCAATTCTTTTATTTATTTACTTATTTTTTTTTTTAATATACAGTTTGTTTCATTGGTTCGTTCGTGTTCCTTTAATAAATAATTGTTGTTGACAGTTTGTAGATCGGGTTACGTACCGGCGTTTGATGGTTTCTCGTTCCAAGTTATGGGTTCATTTGTATTCCTCGAACGCATCCCTCTTCGAATATATTGCTTACCTGTGATGTAGGTACGAAATATAAATATATATATATATATATATAATATATATAATATATATATATATATAATATATATATATATATATATATATATATATATAGTATAAGAGAAGTCCTTAGCCATATGGAAAAAGGAAAAATGTAAGATAGGGTCATGGTATATAGTTCCTATATACAGGGTGGGAGAAAAGTCTTCAAGGATTTTATACGTACTGTAGAAATAATTAAATAATTAATTTGTTACTAATAAATAAATTCCACTGATATCACTGCAATGTATGCGATACTTTTCAAAGCAACTATACAAGGCCAGGAATGACCGAATGAGCCCCATGTCAGTAAGGATGGAACACAGCAATGAAGAAAAAGTGTATCTTTTATCGTGGGCTATTTCTTATAATAAATGTAAAGAAAGTTTGCGTTTATTTCAAGAAAAATATAATAAACCACCACCAGTAGCGTATCCAGGGGGGGGGGGCAAATGGGGCATTTGCCCCCCTTGGAGGTGAAGAGGATGTATCTAAGGATAAGTAAATTTCCGTAACATTCAGCAAGCTAAGAGAGGTAACTAGGTTTATTTTGTCGTTAATTAATTGTGTGATGAAGTCAAATGATTCAGTACTTTTCACCGTTTTTAGTCCATGATTTATGCACTTTAAAAGAAAAATATGGTAAAAATTACTTTTCGGACCCCGCTGGGGGAGCTCACAGCGCTCCCCCCGACCCCCTAGCTGTATTGCTTCGCTACGCTCGGCAGCACTGATTTGCATTTTGTCCCCCCCTTTCGGAAATCCTGGATACGCGCCTGACCACCACCAAATGCAACCACTCTTCGATACTGGAAGCTCAAACTTTTGGAAACAGGGAGCCTGGAAAAAATCATCCAAGAAGCGGAAGGCTAGTAACGGCGACAGGAGGCCGATCCAACAACTTCAGAGAGAAAAGTCGCACAGGATTTGGGTATTTCCAAATTTTCATTATCAAAAATATTGAAATCACATGGGTACCACGATTACAAACCCATTTATTCCCAGCTCATATACGACGATGATTCTGATAGACGGCTGCAGTTTTCTGAAACAATGAGACAAAAGTTCAACAGTGACCCAGATTTTGTTCAAAAGATCAAATTTTCAGATGAATTTGTCTTCGGTTTAACGAGTAAAGGAAACAAACAACGTTCACTACTGGGCGAAAAAAAAATCCCAAAATACGATTGAGTAAACCTGCTAAAACGGCTACACTGAAAGTTTGGGCGTGCATTCGTTATTCAGGACTCATTTCATTTAACATATCGAGAGATACGATGGATGGAAAACGCTATTCGAGTTGGCTTGGTGAATGAGAGAATTGCTGCCAGGAACACCACGTTCATCTGGGATCATTCTGAACTAGGTTTGTTGTCTTCGTTTGAAGAATTCCACTGCGACACCATTCCTGTTTCAAAGTTCCTATGGCAGTTGATTGAATATTCTTGGAGTCCCTCAACAAGACAAATCTTCGAGTCATGCAAATTAATAAAACCATTTATTTCTAAATCAAATAATGCAAGTTTTACACAAATACCAAGCTGCTACAATTACACCAAACCAATTACGCAACTAACTACAAGTCCACTACTAATTATAATCTACCAAAGTTGGTCACAAAATCGTCCACCACCAGTATACAAAAGTTTTTTGAATTTCTTCATATCACTAAATTTTCCAATCACAAGCTCAGTATTTAAATTCTGCAAAATATTCTTTTCTATGCATAACAATGACAGACTTTGCAATTTCTTTTAGGTTAGCATTTGACGTTTAACATTTTTAATCATGCTCAAATGAGAAAAAGAACGCTCCGCAGTTGCATTTGACATCATCAAACACAAATAAATGCGATAAGCAATGAAAGCATTTGGGAAAACAGCCCTCAATTTGTAAATTTCCTGTAGTACTCCTAATGGGCGAATGTCAGCAAAAGCGTTTCGTTTGATAAACAGTACAAAATGCTGAAACTCAAATGGGAAGCTGTCCTCAAAATCATTTGGTAATGGGCTAGTCACATTTTTTGTTGCTTTTGATGCTGCCTCTGAAGTTAGTTGAGAGATATTGTTGAGCATTCCAAATTTATCATTGGTATTATTATAAACATCGGCCCCTAAAACAGCTGGGCCCTGGGGCCTGGCCCACTCTGGCCCCCACTTAATACGCCACTGGTTATAAGGTTCAGTTTGAGATTAGGAACTATCTTCTCTTATTTTCCATGTGTATATAATGGCGTACCTCTCTCTCTTCTCTTTTCCAGCGAGTATAAATTTAATTCACGTAACCTTTCCCAGTAATTTAGTTCTTTGCTTCCACTGATCTTGGTTGTAACGTTTCTCTGAATCTCTTCTAATTGACTAATGTCGTCTTTTTCATACGGATGTTAAGATTGAGCAGTGAGCAATACTCCAGCTTAGGCGTGATCAGTGCTTTCAACGGAAGACTCATTATATTCCCGTACCTTCTTTTAAAGGTTCTCAGTATCTGTCCAATTACTCTTTTTGATTTGTTTACTGCTATCTTATTTTGTGCTGAAATTTCCCATTTTCGGTCGTTATAACTCTTAAATCTTTTGCTTCACAGTTTCTTTGAATTTTCTGTCCATTTGGGGCATAGTTATCCATAGATTTTAGTTTTTCACTTTTTCCTTTTTTTAAAATTCGTTGCTTTCAGACTAACTGTAAATTCTGTTCCGTATCCGTTTGTATGATAGTATACTATATGAACTGCGTTTCTTTGTTTCCTACTAAATTTAGTGTCATCAGCAAAGGATATTACTGCCTTATCATCAGGAACTTTATCGTCTATATCAATTTGCATGATTAGGAATAATAATGAAACTAATACTTCCCTTAATATATATATATATATATATATAATATATATATATATATATTATATATATATATATATATATATATATATATAGCGCAACTTACATATGAAAAGAGAACGAAAAAACTAGAAACCAATAATGTAAAAGGAACACTCAAGATGCAATTATTGAATTTCACGCTCCAGATACACAAATTCGTTACAGGAGGAGAAACTCTAAAGAGAGAGAGAGAGAGAGAGAGAGAGAGAGAGAGAGAGAGAGATGACAAGAAGAGATTGATCGAGTATAAATTATAAACTCGGGTGAACCTCTTTAACAGCTCAACTTTAATGACAATGAAAAATGAAGATTCATCGTCATTTCTTCCACCATTTAATTCCATCTTTTAAACGCAATTATATACCGATGGAGAGAAATATATAGGCCATTTCGGTCGGATTCTCTCTCTCTCTCTCTATTACGCACACACACACACACACACACAAGTATACACCTATTGGAATACAATTTGTACCTCTCTGATAGTTTTCTGTTACAAATAAATGCGTTCTCTCTCTCTCTCTCTCTCTCTCTCTCTCTCTCTCTCTCTCCCTCTCTCTCTCTTTCACACACATACATACACACAGTAGAATACCATACCTCTATAACAACCTCTTATTACCAATAAATCGTCTCACACACACACACACTTATTACACTGTATATATTGAAATCGATGAATGTGGAGAGAGGCAGCGTTCCATCTTAATTCTTGGTGCTCTGCATCGAAACCATGAATTAATTATGCTCCAAATGATTAAATACTGCCTAAATATGTAAAATAGATATTATTTAATGTAACACCGAGATTCAATTTATCATGGTTTCTTAATACCATTTTGCTATTAATAGGTATTGAGAGTGGATCAGTCTTAATTATGCATGTTAAGTAATAGTCGGAGGGTTGATAAATCATTTGCATGCATTAGAGTCGGGTGTATATATATATATAATATATATATATATATATATATATATATATATATATATATATATATATCGTGATAGGATTTTATTTTTTTGGAGATTCGTCATTTTTGGTAAAAAAAAACATCGACCCTCAGGTTTTTTGTTTTTTATTTGGAACAAAATTAATTTTATTTGAGAGACAGTATACTGTAAACCTAAAAGTAATCAAATCAAATTAAAAAACCCTTCTTTTGACATGCCTTAGAATCATATTAACTCTTACCGTTGAATATATATCAGATGATTTTTTATTTATCTGACCATTACAATTGTATATAAAATGTAAAAAATGAGTTTCAACAACAATGATTCATTAAATTGTTAAAATTATTACTGAACACTGAAATTTACACTTAATGACAAAACGTGTTCAATATGTCCCCCTCTTTGCGCAATCACGTGTCGTAACCGGGTGATAAAATTCGCGGCATATCCCCCATGATGTCTGTTGAGATCTAATACATTTATCTGACGGTACCGTCAATTCTGAAGTTTATCTCGAGTTGTTGAGGGACAACTTTATTCTTTTTCTACAGGGTTATGGTGTCAAAATGAATGAAGTTCGGCTTCAACAAGATGGCGCAAGGGTGCTGTGTGGACTTACTTGTGGGAGATGTTTGAAAACAGTGTTATCAAACAGATTCCCTGAAGGTTTGGCTTGGCCACCCGTGTCTCCTGATTTAAACCTTTTCGATATTCCCTTTGGGGATACTTAAAAGAGAAAGTCTTCGAATTCAACCCACGCGCAGTGGAAGGTTTGAGAGTGGCAATCGAACGAGAAGTGTATTAGATCTCAACAGTCACATTGAGGGATATGCCGCGCAATTTTATCATCCGGTTACGACATGTGATTGCACAAATAGGAGGACATAATGAGCACGTTTTGGCACCAAGTGTAAATTTCCACTGCTTGGTAATAATTTTAATAAATGAATCAATGTTCTTGAAACACATTTTTACATTTTATATACAACTGTAATGGTCAGATGAATGAAAAATCATCCGATACTTTAATTATCTCATGCTACTAAAATAAGTATGTACTTTGCTAATAGTAAAAAGCTAAGTACTGTACAGTAGTTACTGTTACATATTGCGTGTATATACAGTACAGTGTACAATTAATTTCCCTACAGTACAGGCAATTTTTAATTACATTTCAATAAGTTACCTCGAAATTCGTCGTGAATTTGCGTTGGTAAACAGTTGAATTTCGTCAATTTCGATCGTTTTTTTTCACATTTTTTTCAAAAAACGACAAATCTGCGAATATGGACGACGGATTGCGAAACTATAGGTAGTAAAAGATTGACGACGAATCTGCGAAACGACGAAATTCGAAACGACGAATTTTGAGGTATTTTATGCTGATATAGCCAGCCAATCATAGTATGTTTGGAATTTGAATAAAGGTATTTCTTTATTATTACACCGATCTCCGGTAGAAAGTTTTAAAAGCTGTTTTTCAATGTTTTTCAATGTGCTGAATTAAAAAATGATACTCATTTCCGTCGCAAATGATTTGTTAAAGTTATTGAAGCTTAAACATGATTAAGGTATTTTTTTTTTTATATAATTTTGGATAACGTTAGGTTAGGTTAGGTTGTTTTAGGTTAGGTTAGGTTTGGTTTGCATAGGTTATTTTAGGTTCGGCCAATTTTGAAGGTGAAATTTGTTTTTCCTATGGTTTTTGATGTGTTTTGTATTAATCTGACTTTCAAAATCTTCGGAAACCACTCGTTTTTGTGATTCTCCCGACCCAAAAATTCCCGGGGCGTGAGAGAATAGGTCACGTGATTCCACACATCTATTTCATCAAATCATATATTTGTAAACACTTTTAGTTTTCAAATTGTACTTGAAATAAATATAAAAATCATTTAATATTATCAAATAGGTCATATAAGTCAGTTAAACAATGTAAAACCGTCAGGAATTTGTAAAACTCATAATATAATGTATTTTAAAGTTTAAAAATTAAATTTGGGGGGGGGGGAGTGAAACAGGGCGCAGGGCAGTGTTGTCAATTTGGGCTACTTTTCGCAGATTGGGCTACTTTTTAGAGTCCCCTGCTAAAAAAAAAATTTTCTGCTATCTGCTACTTTTTGGGCTACTTGTAACGTACTTCGTCATAAATTACACGCAAGACAAGTTTCAAACTTGACCTCTGCAGAATATAAAAATTTGTGTGAACTGCGTAATTTGTATTTCAAGTGATATAAATTTGTGTGTAATTTTATATTTATATATATATATATATATATATATATATATATATATATATATATATATATATGTTAAACACAGACCGTGCATGGAACAAGGAACTCTTCTGGGAAAATTAAATCCACTATAGTCCGAATAAGTAATGGTAAATGACAAATACCATAGTTTTTTTCCTTTTTCATGATTTTAGCCCGACGTGGGCAACGGGTCTCTCGCAAAGAGATCCCATAAATATAGCTTCCCTCACCAGCTATCTGCAAAGCAGACAGGATCCAGCTTTGGGACGTGGATCTAGGGTTTAAAGCAAGCCTAGATCCCTACACTCAGAACCTCTATATAAGTAGAAGACTCGTTGCATTCACGTCGTGTTGAAGAGTTCCTTGTTCCATGCACGGTCTGTGTTTAACATATAATGTTCTCAGGGAACCATTCTGAGTTTGTGTATACTAAACGGACGTGTTTCGTGCCTTGAAAAGTGGACGCTCAATGTCCCGGTTGAGGTTTAAGTTTTGGTTTTTTTTTGGCTAAAAATACAATAGTTACCCCCTTTTTCTTTGATTTATTCAACACGACGTGAATGCAACGAGTCTTTTACTTATATAGAGGTTCTGAGTGTAGGGATCTAGGCTTGCTTTAAACCCTAGATCCACGTCCCAAAGCTGGATCCTGTCTGCTTTGCAGATAGCTGGTGAGGGAAGCTATATTTATGGGATCTCTTTGCGAGAGACCCGTTGCCCACGTCGGGCTAAAATCATGAAAAAGGAAAAAAACTATGGTATTTGTCATTTACCATTACTTATTCGGACTATAGTGGATTTAATTTTCCCAGAAGAGTTCCTTGTTCCATGCACGGTCTGTGTTTAACATATAATGTTCTCAGGGAACCATTCTGAGTTTGTGTATATATATATAATATATATATATATATATATATATATATATATATATATATATATATATATATATAATATGCTACTATTTTTCGTAATTCGCTATTTTTTATTAATTTTACTGCTACTTTATAAAATAAGAGTTGGCAACACTGGCGCAGGGCAAACCCACAGTCAGTCAGTGATAGTGAGAATCAGTCGTCAGAGGGAGAAGAGTGGAGCGAATTAATCAAACAAGTTCCGGGTGCTGCATGGGAATTTCCTAGAAAGCTCAATATAAAATTCAATATCAGTCAGTTAAGATACTACTATACTGCTATATATATATATATATATATATATATATATATATATATATATATATATATATATATATATATATATATATATATAATATATTATATATATAATGATGACAAGAACCACGAAGGAAAGGAAACACAGAATGGTGCTCAAGCGCTTTCGTCTAATGACATCCTCAGGAATACTGAAGTAAATAAAGAGTTCGAGACTATATATAGGTCACAAAAAAAATAATAATGATAAATAAAAATTGTGGGAGGAGCATACAAATTTATAAGGAAAAACTACCAATTTTAGCACGTTGCCCTTCTTGTCTAAATCCGTTCTGAACGAATTCAAAACAATAGGATCAAGCGGATTGTTTACAACCAATTTTATAGATAATGCCTGAATTATATATAGGTCACAAAAAAAAAAAAATAAAAATAAATTGAAAAATAAAAATTGTTAGAGAAGTACACAAATTTATAAGGGAAAACTACCAATTTCAGCACTTTGCCCTTCTTGTCTAAATCCGCTCTGAGTGAATTTAAAACAACAGGATCAAGTGAAAAAAGATCCTGGCTCATGTTAAAATTATTTGTAAGTTGAATAATAGCAGACTCAAGAATATTTCTATTAACAATGTTGCTAGAGTGAAACAAAATTGAAGCATTATTCCAATCAATACAGTGGGATAACTCTGACAAATGGACGAAAAGGACACTGGACGACTGTCCCGTTCTAACGGAATATTGATGCTGTTTTACACGCGTGTGCAAATCCTTTCCCGTCTGACCAATGTAAAAGGAATCACATTGTTTACAACCAATTTTATAGATAATGCCTGAATTATTGGTAGGGCTATTTTTTACTGTGATATTTTTCACAATATTGTTATATGAAAATACTACATTAATATCCAAAAGTTTAAGTACATTAGCAATGCCTAAAAAGCCTGGGAAAATGAAAGTACTAAAATATTCTTTGACAAAGTGCGATAGAAGGTTCGTTTTGCCTTGTTAAGACAAGATTCCATAAACGCAGGTGGGTAGCACAGATCACTTCCAATACCGTTGATTTTTTATAATTCGGCATCCATGTATTCCGGACTGGCGATCCTAAGAGCTCGGAGAAACATTGAAGAAAATATGACCTTCTTAATGGGGGTGTCATGTCCGGAGTAAAAGTGTACGTAGGACAAATTGTTTGTTTTTTTCTGATAAATACTAAACTTGGAAGTGATTGGAAGTGATCTCTGCTACCCCACCTGCGTTTATGGAATCTTGTCTTAAGGCAAACGAACCTTCTATCGCGTGAATAATAACCCTCGCACTCTGTCAAAGAATATTTTAGTACTTCCATTTTTCCCAGGCTTTTTAGGCATTGCTAATGTACTTAAAGTTTTGAACATTAATGTAATATTTTCATATAACAATATTGTGAAAAATATCATAGTAAAAATAGCCCTACCAATAATTCAGGCATTATTTATAAAATTGGTTGTAAACAATGTGATTACTTTTACATTGGTCAGACGGGAAAGGAGTTGCACACAAGTGTAAAACAGCATCAATATTCCGTTAGAACGGGACAGTCGTCCAGTGCCCTTTTCGTCCATTTGTCAGTTATCCCACTGTATTGATTGGAATAATGCTTCAATTTTGTTTCACTCTAGCAACATTGTTAATAGAAATATTCTTGAGTCTGCTATTATTTCACTTACAAATAATTTTAACATGAGCCAGGGTCTTTTTTCACTTAATCCTGTTGTTTTGAATTCGTTCAGAACGGATTTAGACAAGAAGGGCAAAGTGCTAAAATTGGTAGTTTTCCTTATAAATTTGTATGCTGCTCCCACAATTTTTATTTATTATTATTTTTTTTTGACCTATATATAGTCTCGAACTTTTATTTACTTCAGTGTTCCTGAGGGTGTCATTAGACGAAAGCGCTTGAGCACCATTCTGTTTCCTTTGCTTCGTGGTTCTTTTCATCATAAATATTTTTCACGTGTTACTTTCGTGAAATAATTTTCATATATATATATATATATATATATATATATGCTGCAAACTCACAAGGAAAACGAAAAACGATTCCAAGGCCTTTCATGCATTCAGAGCTACACCTCGTCAGGGACTAGCTCGTGTGGGACTAGCGACATTGTCATCAAGGAGCTAACTTCCCGTTTAGTCGTATTGTTCCCAGTGATTGTGGTAAACTCTTGTTAAGAGGTATGATAATTAATTCAGAGCGTTGTAGGAAAAAGTAGGCCCAAAGCCGAAATACGGCCGTGGTTGGCATCCGGTAAACCTGAGGCCTACTCTCGTATGAGATGGCTTAAATAATACGACTTTTCCACGTATGCCGATAGACCTAACTCAGCTAGGCTTGTAACGCCTGCCTGATCTAACTCATCCACGTATGCTGATAAGCTTAACCCAGCTAGGCTTAAGGTTAAGCTGGTTTTCGCTACCAATTTTGTAATCACATAACCCGAGTAAAGTCCTCATTATTATTTCCCAGATTTACGGGTGTAACAACAATAAGGTAATTAGGGGACAACCCTTCACTATTAAAATGAGTTCAAAATACTGTATTATAGATATCCTCACAGTCAGTGTTTCTCAATCGTGAGAAATGCTCATGGGGTGGAGGGTCCCGTTGCTTTGCAAACACATCAGCCTGCATGGAAAATTGAAGTTCATTTTTCCAGCGAAAATTACAAAAAAATGTAAAGTCAGACAGATTGTTTCTGGTAAAAGCAAAGCTCGTGTAATGATACTCTGTGCCTCAAGTGTTATATATATATATATATATTTCAGTGTGTGTGTGTGTGTGTGTGTGTGTGTGTGTTTTATATGATGCGTATGTGCTGACTGGTTTGAATACAAGACAAGTGGTTCGTTATTAAATTTGCATTGATTTGAACGGAGTGTTGGCGATAGGATCTTCGAGCAAGGAAGAAGAGAGGTTGCTTCCATCAACCTTCGACCTTAAATAAATACAGGCGTATAATGAAAGTGGGGCCTCCGTACGCGGATTATTTATAACCGCCGCTATAGCATTCATTAAAACGCAGCCGACAACATAGTAATACTGAGGAGAGATGTCTTCTACAGCGCTTAATTAGTGCTTTAAAATTTTGTACTTTTTTGTCTTTAGAACCCAGACACATACACACCCACGCACAAGGTGTATAAATAAATTAATCAATAAATAAATAAAAATTGTAAAAAAAGTTAAAAAAAGTAATATTCAGAAAACACTACGTGGGAGTGAGTGTCCCCCAAGGGTCACTTCGGCCAGAGCGGAAACAGGGTGAGTGGCCGACTCAACCCCACCCGATGCCAGCGGCTGCTGGAAGCGAACTCAGAGCTCGATGTCGTAACTATTGAGCTACCGGACATTTATAAATATGGTAATAAGGGCTAAAAAAGTTGTTTTGGGCTACATTATTTCTTGTCTTGTCGCAAAAGCATGAATGAATAAATGACAAAGAATGCTCGCAAAGATTTGTTTATATATTATTCTTGATACTCGCCTAATTATATCAAACACTTCATATAATGAGTATGCAACAAGGATAAAAACAAATGTAGATAAAGAGAGAGAGAGAGAGAGAGAGAGAGAGAGAGAGAGAGAGAGAGAGGAGAGAGAGAGAGAGAGAAATTTGTTAAAATGAAAACGTAAGGAAATACATTCTCTCACAAAAAGTGTTTCCATATTTTTCACTCATTCTCCTGTCATTTACATTTATATTTATCTTAAAATGGTATACAATAACATACATTAAAAGATATATATATATATATATATATATATATATATATATATATATTGGCCTTGGGGATATGAAGCAGGAGCCCTTCAAAATTTATGGCTTGTTTCCCTCCATCAAAATTCTTAGCATTTACGTATCAAGGTTCATTAGCATTTTAAATTTTAAATTTCACGCTTATGGAAGGAATTAAGAGAAGGAAATGAAGAATAAAAAGGTCTAATTTATTCGCGAATAAACATCTCGGTAAGAAGAGGATTAAGAACAATATAAAATAACAATTACAAACGGACGAATATAATTGCAGGCATGAGACCATGCACGGAAAATGCGACTGGCCTCTCGCTCAGGTATGACCCCCTTCCTCCCAGATGTCAATGATGTGCCACTGTCATATGATATGCGTTATGTTATGTCATTATTTGTTGCTCAGGTTTTGTGTATTATAGTATATATATATATATATTTCTTTAAAATTAATCTGCTGAAGTATGTGTGTGTGATGCACACCCACAAAGAAAAGGAAAAACGATTCAAAGGTTTTTGTGTATTTAGCAGTACACCTCTTCAGGGAATGAATGTACTGTTGAATACACGAAATTCTCTTTTACTTTTCCTTGTGGGTGTGCAGCATTTATTTATTTCACGTGCTCAGTTGTGAAGCTTATCCCATATATATATATATATTAATTAATTAATTAATAATGATAATAATAATAATAATAATAATAATAATAATAATAACACATAGTATTTAGAAAATAAGAAGAGGTTTCGCAGTTTTACAAAATACCGCATCATTCATTCAAGTTACGAAGATTTCGCATTATTGTTGTTAAATATAAACAGTTGTTATAAAGCGTTGAGGGCTTTAAAATTTAATAACTTTACCTATTTTAGAGGCAAGAAAATAATAATGGCATTACAAAATTGAATTGCCTTAGGTATTTTGTTCACCCTTCAACACTAAAACTTCATACTTCAACCTATCTTTTATGTTGGCCAAAGATTGAAACACATTTTCGATTTGTTGCTGTAAGATTTAGCGGACTGTCGTTTCGATTCGGTTCTTCTTCAGCTGTTCTGAATGTTGAGATTTTGTTGCGTAGACAAAGTTCTTTACATGATCCCATAAAAAGTAGTGTAAAGTTGCCTGAAGTTTTAAGACCAACAATATTGTAACAAGAGAGAATTCGCTGCTGCTTTGCTTTGAAGGTTACGGAATTTTTTAACTAAAAATTTAAAGGAAAATGGGTTGGGAGAGGAGAAAAACTTCCGTAGCCAACTACACTCGCTCTACCTTTATGAGACTCTGCAAAGAGCATTCTTTACCCCAGCGAGCCTTAACATTTTGAAAACTGAAGGTATGAATCGAAAAAACAGTGCAAAAATTACACAATAACATATCAAAAATGTGTTTCAGTCCTTGCAAAACAGCGTCAAATGTTGTATTGCCCAAGATGGAGGACATGTTAAAATGTAGATTTCGGAAAAAACTTGCTATATATAGTTAAGTTCCATAATGCCATTTACTCTTTTGTTGGATCTCAAACAGGAATATATATATATATATATATATATCACACTGTACGGTCCTAAATATAGTGAGTATGTCATGGAAATTATCACAGCATTTGATTTAAACATATTAATTAACTGTAGTTGATTATTATGCTTTGTTGAACTGAATATTATGTTAATCAAACTCATTAAGGTTTTTATAGAAGGGAGCGCCCGCCCTAAAACAGTCAATCGCTCTTTATGGAAAACATCATTATATACGAGTGAATAAAAAATTTATTGCTTTTCAAGGTATATCATTAACAAGCGCAAATTCACCTTCACACACACACACACGTGTGTGTGTGTGTGTGCGTGTAGATATATGTATATATATATATATATATATATTAGTATAGTTGGACGCGCGAGTGTGCGTGTGTATGTGTGTGTTCTTGTCTTTTCAACGGTATCACGACAATTTTAAGATACACACAGAGCCATCGCGACACAAACGTGCGTATCACGACATTATCAGTGTCGATGTGGTTTATCTTTATAAGTACTATCTTTTATCATGAAAAAAGGGGACATAACTAAAGTTAGGTTAGGTTACGCTTGGTTAGGTAAAGTTCGATTAAGTTTATTAGGTTTTTAGATTGGGTAAATGTCGTAATACGGGACTGACTATATGAAAATGTGAAAATATAGGTAAGCCAAACGTGTGTGTGTGTGTGTGTTCGTCCGATGAGGATCTGTGTTACAAGGCTATGTAATGAATTGACGTGAGAATGCGAGATGTTCACCGTTATTAACATTTTCATATTAAAATGTGTCATTTTCATACTGTTTAACGTCTGTTTCTTTGTTATAATAAGGAGGAAACAATGATCGGTATGTGTAAGTAGCGTTTTCATCTTAGCTTTAATTGTATTAAAAACATTTTAAATGTATTCATGCGTTTCGGATTGAATTTATTAAAAATAGATTACATGCAAAAATGCCGTCAACAGTATGGGCAATATATATATATATATATATATATATATATATATATATATATATATATATGCGAACAAATTTGGCCTCCTTGCTTGTATTTTGTAGTGAAAAAAAATGTAAACGCGGTTTAGACAGCCGGATAGATAATTTAATTGGTGTTAAATTGGTATATTATTATTTAAAAATATTCGCAAAGAAAACGTCAAATTAATAATATTTTGAAATGCATGCGAAAGGTTTGCTGCCAAGCTAATTAAGTGCTATGCAGCGTGGCGGAAAAATTCTGTTTACGGGGAACATTCGTTGTTAAACCTAGCCTAAATCCGCTACACAACGTGGCACATACTTCACAACAAATTAAGTAATCACGTAAGCATAAATCCTAAAACAACTAAGTTCATCGTAGGAGGATGTGACACCAAAGTTGTGAAATTTGCAGTTTAACACTGCTCTAAATTCGTATGTGATGTGACAGCATTTCCATGATTAAGTCATCCAGGGCACTGTCACAAACCTCCGCAGTAGACATGGATGGACGATTGCTGAAATATTTTGATACATAATCGTTGTGATATCGTACATCTATTGCGTCCAAATCTCCCAGTGCTGCGTTTGTTCTGAATGCCACTTCCCTTTCCCAGTCATCTCCATGTTACCTTTCGTGCCTAGGATGGCCTCCTTGGCTGCTCCTTTCCTTTTTCTCTCTGCAGTCTTGAAAAGATACACCTCGCTCCACCAACTTGAGTTCTTCCTAAGGCGCTCCAATGTGCATTCTTTCTTTGTCACAGAAAAAACATTGCTGAAGAAAAATGATTCTCCTTAATCGATTTGTATTTGGCGTAGCACCCGTCTCTAATTTACGCTTTTTAAAAAATTGCTCGATGTGGCGCTTTGAGCAGTAATTACTGCCGCATTTCTCGTGGCACGTAAAGTCCGTTGCCCTTTCTGTCAGTCTCTCACTCGAACCATCACCACGTAGATCGTTTGCGTCACAAAAACGTTTGATTCTGGAAGAGTTTGTAAGCGTTGGACGATCACAACCACTTATGAAGAACTTTTCTGCAACAAAAGAAACGTAAATAAGTAATTTCAATATTGAACAACATTAAATAATAAATTCAGCAAAATTTTATTCCGATCAATTAGAATTTGACAGTTATTTTCTTTCAGCCACATGGATTTTCTCATTTCTACAAAAATACTCAAGGTTTCTCTTCTGGCAATTATCAAATTTTGAATCATCAAAGTCAAAACTGTCTAATTTCGACAAACAAAAATTATTTATATACAACCTAAAGCAAGATTGATTTGGAGAAAAAAAAATACCGATTTTTGCTTCGACTATTAGAACACATTTCGAAACATTTTGTCCCCACTTTTCAAAATCGTTTAAAGCTAAATATATTTCGAATTGTGATTTTCCCCTGAAAATGATTAGAAATTTAAGTGGGTGATATAATATTGCAATATAACTCATATATAATGGAAGATTAAAAAAATTACTCTTCTCTTCTGAGATTTGATGACAAAATAGGAAGTACAGCATATTTTACGAAGAAAAGTTCTAAAAAATAACAAAACAAAAACTTATTTTACTAAATTAAATAATAGCTTTTCAGACAAAACTCAAGTTTAGGGAACTTCCAACATGCTGAGGTATATTCACGCAAACTTAGATTCGTAAGTTATAACCAAATTTAGGTATGAATGTATTATTTCAGACTTTATTTATTTAAATCAAACTATTTTACGTAGAATTTACGATACTTTGTAATATTAGATAATTTATTAAAGTGTAGGTCGTAATAAACCTGCTTTAATTTAATTTCTAACGAACAGTTATCTACGTACCTCTCCCGTAAACTATAAAAAATCTGAACTGACTCAAACAGGACCAGCGTGATTTAAAATTTTTAATTTCAAGATCTTTTCATTTATAACAAAAAAACGAAACAGATTCTTTGTTTACAGAAATCAGAAACGTACAGTAACTACTAGTATTAGATAACTGATTATAATATAGGCCTTAATAAACTCGCAATTTAATATATTTTCATTTATAATAAAAACGAAAAGTAGTACAGATTCTTTGCTTATTCTCCATATTGAAAATAATGATGATGTATTCTTTCAACTGCCTTCATTATTTTGTCTTATGCGGGACAGTTCAAACGTTTATCGTTTGCGGTCAGGTAAGACAGTAATAGCAGTAACGAATCTATTTACCAAATATATTCACTCATACTTAGAATTACATTCAAACATAAAACATAAGCATCGAGACACGTTATCCTTTACGCATTATTTGAGATGAACCATGTGAAAAAGTCTTTATTAATTAATTAAACATAAACATATTTAACACCTAAACAAATTTGTTGAAAGCATATTTAAGACATATTAAAAATGTTACACGTATTTCTAAACATATTTTAACGTATACATGCATGTTTTCATATACGTTTATATTAAAATAATTTTTACAGTACGCAGTTAGTTGATTTGCAACCAAGAAGGTGCGCAGCTGATATCAAAACTTGATCTCAAAATTAAAGTGTTCCAGAGAGTAAACGTGCGTGACTAATGGCTTGAATGAAGAGAACATGATGGTACAGATGTAAACGCCTGTTGAGACGTTTTTGGAGCAAGCAATCCGTCAACAAAATTTGGTTTTCCTCTTAGAAGCGTTTCACCATGAAAAAACTTCCAAAACATTCAAACTGACTGTGTCTACGCCATTGTGGACAAGAAAACAAAAATAGCGCCTGCAGGACTTTTGAGGAAGGGTCATATTTCACTGCTCTGTAATGGTCGTTGTTGCCGTTTCCTTTGACGGCAAAACTGACCTCATCTTCGATGAAAAAGGCGTAAAAATCAATTAAAATTTATATTGTGAAGTTGTCTTGTCCCGCATGTTGCCTTGTATTGAAGATCGGGTGTCAGACTTCACTTCTATGCAAGATGCGACACCGACACACCATTTTCAAATCACCATTGATTCTTTATGGGCACACTGCGCAGACTTCATTAAACTCGGCCTTTAGCTACCATACAACTCAGATCTGAATACTGTTGAGTGTTCTTTTTGTGGCGGACCGTGAAATCAGAACCAACAGTGTGCAAGAATTGGCGGAGAGGATAACAACATGCTGGGAGCAGCTAAATCAATGCTCCAGCTGAAAATTCCCAGTGGCAAAAGAAGCTATAACCTGTTGTTGAAGCCGATAGTGGACAAACTGAAACCTTTCCATGACCAACACCGCCCTCAGCGTACCGCTCTACAGTATAATTGTAGGTCCAAAGAAGAGCAACTTATCCTATAACAGGTCTGTATTGGCAGGCAACGAACTTTTGCATGCGTTTAAGAAAATCTTTAAATATCTCGTATTTCTTTGCGAGTATTTTTAAAAAATAGTATATTTTATTCTTCAGTACAAATATACAAACAATGAGATACTGGCCAGGATTTTGGGTCACCGTATATACAATATATATATATATATATATGTGTGTGTGTGTGTGTGTGTGTGGGTGTGTGTGTGTGTGTGTGTGTGTATAGGCCTATATATAGATACGAGTAATATATGGTATAGTATTTGGCATGTATAATCATTAAGTTAAGCCTAAATACAAAGGAAGGGTGTTCGAATGGTATAGTTTGAAAATAATGAAATAGCATTTTGACGTCTTCCAATCTGGTGGCGATCCATATCTGCGGAAGTTATCAGTGGCGTATTACACGTTAATCATAAACTACAAGGAGCGAATAATGACCGTATTTACATAACAGCAACTCATGCTAGATAGATTATTTGCTTAGCTCTCTCTCTCTCTTTTTCTCTCTCTCGTGAGCGAGCCAGGAGGTCAAATCTCCGCGGTCAAACACCATCACACCATTCGCTTACATTACAAGACGATTTACAAAGGTTAAAAAATTGCTTCCCGCAAAATGATACTGCGCGAAGAATTGTAATTCATTTACAGGGTTTGGCTTTACTTTGTCTCTGATGTTAGATAACCGTTATCTATCTTTGTATGTTGTTTTCGCTCTCTCTCTCTCTCTCTCTCTCTCTCTCTCCTATTTCTTTTCAATATATATATATATATATATATATATATATATATATATATATGAAAATATCTAAATATCTTATCTGTCTATATTTATTATACAATCTGCATATATATATATATATGTATGAAAATATCTAAATATCTTATCTGTCTATATTTATTATACAATCTGCATATATATATATATATATATATATATATATATATATATATATATATATTATTGTTTGTGTATAGAAGTAATGAAATTATCATATACTGATCTACGGTATATAGATACTGGTAGCTAATTTCATTTTACCTCGAACATCAGATAACTTTTTTCCTGACTTTAATTGTTTTTGCCCATTGAACTTTTGGTGTTGTTCCTGATGAGAATTTACTGCAAAATGAATTGTAATTTAAGTGAACCAATTAGAAAAAAACCCGCAAAATAATGGAAATTCATAAAAATATGAAAAAATAGAAGTTGTACAAATATACGAATCCCACGAATATATATATATATATATATATATATATATATATTAACTATGGTTTAATATATACACAGTAAAATGATTATGGCTTCCCCCCAAAAAAAAAATAGTGAATTTAATTAACGTACCCACGTACAAACGCGTCTGTACCCAAAATATGCCCACTAAATAACCAAATTTATTCGTTAATAAATTTAATTATGCGAAAGTTTCTCGGGCACCTAATTCCATATTTATTCCGTTATCGGCACTAAATCATTTATTTAATACAGAGGAACAAAGCGGGACGAAGATGCATTTGTTTTCCTTCCAAAACACTTCGTTCTCGTTCCCTATTTATCGACCCATCTTCGGATTTGTTTTCAATTCTTCTTCAAAGGAAAACGGATCCTCTTTTTTCCTACAGATTGAGGGCAAATAAAAGTGGGTTGGTTGTGCATGTGTGTGTGTGTGTGTGTGTGTGTGTGTGATTATATATATATATACTTATATATAATGGTGGTTGTTGTCAATGTTTTGTAGTTTTTGTTATTCTACGAGTACATAATGTTAATGTATTGTTTTCGAATTATCATCATTATCATCATCATTATTATCATTATTATCATTATTCTGAATCTTCTGAAAATAGATTAGCTTTCGGCACTTATTCTATCCTTTAATTTTAGCTCTCACTTAATACTCGTGTGGATGGTGTATATATATATATATATATATTTATATATTTATATATTTGAGGATTTATAATTTACAAGTGAGTAAAAAAACTCGTATTGTTTGGCGCTTTTATCTGAACTCTCCTTATTTACTTGATTCGTGGAAACATGCCAGCATCCATCCCATTCCAGGTACGATTTGAACCAACTTACACTCGGACGACTAATCACTAAAGTAGATAACGCTCTCGTGGCATGCGAGCAAGCAAGCAGAAATTATATTGCTAGTACTCCCCGTCTATCTCTCTGTCTGTCTGTCTGTCTGTCTCCGTTTTTCTATAGTTTTAGTGTCTGTTCTTTTCACGTTTACTGTTTTTCACTTTCAAGATTATATATGCAAGAGTAAATAAATTATAATTTTTTTCTTCATTTTCGTGCACTATTAATGGAAGTGTTCATAAATAATGGTAAAAAAACAAAAATGCCTCCATTGGTCGTTAATCTGAAGCGACTCAAAATTTTATTAACAACTTCGGACTGTCAAACGAGGTATCATGATTTTACCTCAGGAAAAGCCAGTGCGTGATATGACACCCATCCACATTAACTCTTATATGCATATACCATGCACTCTGTGCGTGTATGTGCGTGTGTGTGATTACTTAAGAGGTACCAACTTCGAAACAATATTGTAGTACGGAGGTACACTCAAAAGGCGTTATATTAATTTAAACAAAGAATTCGTTTGGATTTTAGACAAACAAAATATTGTGTTCAAAATTATCAAGCCCAGTTTTGTTCAGATTTAACTAAACAAATGACGGTACTTGAAAATAAATTTTGTTC